>SKCR01042569.1:0-159190 GCA_019454045.1 Zanthoxylum bungeanum
TCTCATCATGTTGGTTTGTCTCTAGTGCTCCTCTATATGGTGAACTTATGGCACCGATGATGTTTACAACTTGCGTGCTAAGTGTTTCCATGAATTTGCACATTTGTTCCAGCTTGGCATTTATTGTTGTGTTGGCTCCAACTTCATGGATTCCTGCGATTCGTTGAATCATGCTTCTTTCTGTTGGCCATAAAGAATTGTTGTTGGCCATTTCTTCAATTAAGTCTCATGCTTGATCTTCTCCTTTTGCCATTAACGCTCCTTCAGCAGCAGCATCAATTGTAGTTCTCATCAGTCCAGAAAGTCTATTATAGAAGGTTTGGACTTGTAGCCACTTTGCAATCTCATGGTGAGGATATTTTCGGAGCAATTCCTCATATCTTTCCCAAGCTTCGTAGAGGGATTCTGAGTCATGTTGTATAAAGGATGTAATGTCATTCCTAAGCTTTGCAGTTCTGGCTAGTGGAAAGTATTTTGCAAGGAATTTGGTGGTTAGAGTGTTCCAAGTTGTGATGGAACCTTCTGGTAGTGAATGTAGCCAAGCCTTAGCTCTGTCTTTCAAGGAATAAGGAAACACACGTAGTCTCATTGCTTCTTCTACCTCTCGGTTGTAATTGAATGTGCCGCAAACTTCCAGTATGTTGCTAATGTGGGCATTAGGATCTTCAGTTGCATTCCCCCCAAACTGAATTGATTGTTGTATCATCTGAATGCATTTTTTGATGTCACACATATTTGTTGGTAGGGCAGGAAGTACAATACATGAAATGAATCCGTCAACCACCAGAATAGTTCTGTCTCGAATGGGAATTGGTGGTGCAACTTCCAAAGGTTCAGGTTTCATGTGGATCAGTGCTTCTTGGCCTTCACATCTTTCCCTTCCCAACTGTCTGATGGTTCTTTCAATTTATGGGTCAAGCGGTTGGATTTCAAAGCTTCTGGTTATTCTTATGTAGTATCTAAGAACCCGAAACACAAGAAAACAGAAATAATAAGTAAAAAGAAATTAGACACAAGTAAATGTATCTAACCCCAAAATTAGTAGTAAAAGATAAATAAGTCCCAGGAAACGGCGCCAACAACTTGATCAGTGAAATCACTCACGTTACGCAAGTGCACGTATCGCTCAAGTAGTATAAAATGTATCGATCCCATGAGGACTTAATACCTTAGCTATCAATTTATGAAGTTAAATGTTTACAAGTACCTAATAGATTGGTTTGTTGATTGGATGGTGATTTTAAACTTAAAGACAAATAATTAAATAGTGCGAAAGTGAATTAAAGGTAAATCAATATTATAAAACTATCTAGGGTTGTGAATCTTTCCAATATCTTTTAAAGATGAAGTGGTTATCTCATGTTTGTGCAATATATCGGTTTATAAACTTGGAACACGAAATTATGCAAAAGCCTATGTCGATGGTCAGGTGCAAATTCCCAAATAACCCAATTAATCATATGTCTATGTCAACCAAGTTACATGAATTCATTAAAATTAAGTTCCAATTGTGGCTACCCCCGCCCGACAGTTATATGTCTATCCTGGAAGGAAATCTATTAAGGGGTATCTAATCCGTAAGGGATATTGTGGGCTATTAAGTCTAAGGATGAAACCTAAAATTCCTTCGTCAAGTTTATTTTAATTTTACCAGATCAATCTTATTAATGGCCAGTTAACAAGAAGCATTAAGCTTAAGACTTAATAAATAAACATTTATATTACCCAAGACACAAAATAACCCCTTAAAATTGGTGATATTGGAATTCATCACAACCCTAGATTATGTATTTAGCTACGACATATACCTAGGATTACAAAAAACTTAATTAAACAAAATATCATAAAAAATAACTTGAAAATAAATAAAAGTAAAATTACAATAATGAAAGAAAATGATGGGGTTAAATGATCCACTTTTAATATTTCAAAATTAGAAATCTCCCTTATTGTCAATGTTTATCGATTAATTAATTATATTTAATCAGACCATAAAGGCGGAAATTCCAATTATCTCAATTAAGTCCAGCCGACCATTTAGGCGGTAATAGGGTTATTACCTAAACCGACCATATAGGTGGAAACTACGTCTCGAATGTAAAACCGACCATATAGGTGGTAAATAAGGTTGTCACCTAAACCGGCCATTTAAGCGGTAACTAATTAATCCAAATTTTAATTAAAATAAGAGAGATTAATCTAATTTATTATATTAAAAGTATTACCTTGTCACCCCAGCAGAATGAGATTACCTGCTCATGCTGTAAATGAAAAGACAAAATTTTTTATTAATTAAATAAAAAAATACAAGAAAACTTAAATAAATATACAAGACACTTTCCTTTTGGTTTTCATGGAGAAATTCCTCTAAAGAAAGCATGAAAAATTTACAAAGTTTAGCTTGGTATTTATAGGTAAATCTAAAGGCTTCCACCAATTTCTCCACCAAACATGGCAACAAACATGGCATCAAATATGGCACCAAGCATGACACCAAATCCTCCACCAAACATGCAATCATGTTTGGTGGAAGTTTGAAAATTTCCATTTTTTTTTGAAAATGACTATAATAATTACACATAACACACTTACCGATATTTTATCAATTACGGTCATGAAAACTTCAGAATTCGAAATTATTATAAACGTCGAAGTTTTATATCTTTGAGTCTTCTTTAATTAAGAACTTGAATCACCTCAATCCGATATCGGAGTAGAAAGTTATGGCAAAAATACCAAAATTACGCAAAGTTGGAATTTTCGAAATTGTATTTCATTAGAACGCCATTTCAAGTTTCCAATCTCCAAAATCAAAATGTCAAGTCCAATTTTTACCCTTATTTGTTCCACATTTCGTCCTGATTGATTCCATTAAGTCATGATTTTATTTTATCTGCAAAATAAACTAAAATACATCAAAACATTCATAAAACTCGAGAAACTATACAAAATAATAAGTAAAATGGGCGGTAAATATTAATATATTTTCCGCTCATCAATAAAGTATTCTCGAACTTCTTTGCTATTATCTTTACCTAGTGCTGGTATAAGGCGGGGCAGAAGTCTATATCTCAATGGGTTTCAGTGTCCTTATTCTAATACTTTGTGTCATGGTAGAATCCATCACTTATATAAGGTAGGTATGAGATAGGTTTTTATCAGAACAACTTCTGTAACTGATATTTCCGGGGGGTAAGAATCTGTGTAGTTTAGTGCTGTTTCTATATCAGGTTTCTTAGGGTAGGGTAATGTAATCATTTGTACTTGCGTCTTTCTTTTACTTACTTGCATGTCTGGGTTTGGGGGATCTATATCTCTTTTTAACATCTTAAATTCTTCAGAATTCTATGTCTAACTCTGAATTCTCACATATCTTATGCTTATGTCCATCATTTGCTATTCGAAGGGCCTATCATCTACGTAGGGTATTCACGACTATTGATTTAGTTTGAAAAGGCTTCTTAAGGAAGAGAAGAATCTTAAGATGAGAAGGAAGCTTGCATAGATTTATTTAGCACTCTTATTCTTACTTAGATCTGCTATATTCCTTTTTATTGCTATAAGTTCTAGTATTCTTTTTATCATCTACTTCTGAATCTTTCCCATATACTGTCTCTGGTTACTTGAATATCTATGTATTTTTTATTACTTTTCTTTCTAGCTTTCTCTTTCTCTTCCTACTTTCCTAGGTGGGAATCCTTAGAACTTTACTATTTCTTTATGTCCCTTTACTTTTCTGTCCCTGGCTGCTTACACATATCCATCTTTTCTTGCTTTCTTATGATTTTCTTTTCCCACTCCCTTAAGTACTTGCATTTCCTATTTTCATATCTTAGCTTAATCATTTACTAATAATTTCGAATAATCATGGAATGATTTGTGACTAGAGCAAGAATTAGAGTTACTTATTGGGAAGAAATTCAAGTAGCCTGGGGAATACTTACTAACATGTCTATAGAGCTTGATGACGTACTCGAGGATCGGATATTGGAGATGTAGTGCCTTTTATACTAGTATCTTGGGTATACTACGTATACAAGTCCCCAGTACTCTACCCACTGCAGTCACTGACTCCCTAGACCATGCTTTGATACCATATTTATAATATCCCCAATCCGGGAGATGTTACCGGTAGGGAATAGACCGTATTATCCCCTTGAGCCTCTGAATTTTGACATATGCTATTCTTATCTCACATATAAACTCATGCATGGGACAATTTCCCAACTCATCAACCATGAATGCATAACACTTTTAATACTAAGTATTTTGTTTTAATACATATTGAAACTCTGACAATGATCATTAAAATACAATATTTATGAAATCCTTATTATACAAGATATATGTTACATGTCATTTCTTGACTCTCACTGGACTGGACTTTGTTTCTGACTTGACCTGGTGGACCAACTTCTTAGTGACTGCCATTAGTATCCATCCACCCGAGCTCGTCCTCCGGGAATACCTGCAAAACAGAGAAACTGGAAGGGGGGTTAGATCGTTTGACAATCTAAGTTAGTGGACAGTTTAAAAGTAGGTACTAAAAGTGCTTTTGAAAAAATTCCATACTTCTAAAATCAAAATCATCTTAGATCATATTTCCCGAAATCTCTTCTATTCATTGAAAACAACTTTCTTTCTAGAAAACGTTTATGAAATCTACTTTTGAAAATCTGGTTCAGAAAACCTGTATCTGAAAGATCTGTTTCTGAAAACTATTTTTGAAATGTCTATTTCTGAAAACTGTATGTGGAAACTGTCTCTGAAAAACCTGGCGCATAGGGGTGTTACGTATCATCGTCCCCCCATACACCTAACTAGAGCCAGTAGTGAAAATTCATGATATTGAGGCGTTATGTATCGCCGTCTCCCCAGTCCTCTACTGTTGGGGCAGTTGTGGAACCCTTGGGTCAGATCGGTGCCCCGCGCAGTGGAAATGGGTCTAACCCATTGATATCAAGTATGGGTGTAATTTTAAATTATTTAATGAAATACTATTTTCCATTAGGAATGTATACGAAAAAACCAGGACTGAATCGGAGTTTGCACGCACACTGTGCGCGCACTGTAGCGCTGGTCATTATTTGTTTTCATTAGTTTCAAAAGCTCAGGTCTCTGGAAAATTTCTAGAGAGCTGATGCTATTAGGGTCTATTACCCTAATAGCTTCTGGTCTTCCCTAAACACTTCAAAAATACCCAAAATTAATTTTTAATTTCAAAACCAACATTAACACTTGTTATAGAATAAAAATCAAGTTTTTTCAAAATATCAAATATTTTTTACAAAAACATAAATTTATTCTAAATACGCATTTGCGTAAATTGTGAATTCATTACACAAACCAAATTAGAATCCCAATAAGAAATGTCTCGTGAACAATTTTAGGTCACCCAAAGGTGGTCAAGTGACTCTAGAATGGTCGCCATAGCTCTAAGCTCTAATCTAGAGTTCCAAACTCTAATTAATTGTTCCATGTCCAACATGAACATTTTGACCTAATTACAAGCATATCGTGTTTATACTTCCAAAGCATCCTAACATAAATTATTAGCCTTATTTCAACATTAAGCTATGTGATCATGCATCTAATACATAAATAAACATAGCTTAGGAGAAGATCAAACATTACCTAGTAAGCTTGATGTAAAATCCAGTCTACTTCTCATTTGTTGAAATCGTCGGAGAACCTCCAAGGTGTGCAAGCTCGACTTCAAGATCCAATCTCGATTTCCAACGCAAGCAAACTTCACTTCAAGATCAAATCTTGATTTTTCCTTAATTAATTGTTTTAGAGACCTCAAAAGCTTCTCTAAACACTTATCTAACTTAGGCTAATTTCTCTAAGAATTTGCTTGTATTTTTACTTGTCATTAAAACCTTCCTAAAGCTTGCTATTTACAGCAAAACTTAGGCAATTTTTAATTAATAAAAATTGTAATAAACTTTTAAGTGGGCTTAATCTAATTTATCCCAATATTTATAATTAGGTATAACTAATCTCCATTGTCTCCCACTTTAATTTAATCCAATTAAATCAAACCAAGGATTAGGAAATGGATTAGTTCAATGTTTGCCACTTTGATTTAATCCAATTAAATCAAGCCAAAATCACATATTATTACATACTTACAATTACCATAATATCCTCAAATGGTAGAGATAATTATGATTTTACAATTAAGCCATTGTGTAATTATTGAATTAATCCAATTAATCCAATTAGGTCAAAGTAAATAATCAATGTTATCCAATAACACTTGATTATCTTAGTTGATAATTATAATATCTAATTTTATCTTTTATAAAAAATAATCGGCTACCCAAGTGCTCAATGAGTACACTTCATATTGGGACTCTCTAAGTTCAGACATGTTCGTCGTATAAGCCTAGCTAATATTTACACAATTCGGCCAACTCTGAATTCGCGAAGAACACGAACGACCTTTCTGAACTATACAAGTTAAGGTCATCACATATGTTTAAAAATCCCTCTATCGTAGGCTATCCGAGTTGTGCTTAGGAAACATAGTATATACCGTCAAGTTTCCAAGGCGCACATCTCATGTTGACATGTCCACGATTCTTTACAACTGATGCGATCCACCCTAGGTGATCGGCTTTGGCCAAAGTCTTTAAGAATCGTGACTTAACTCACATGGATACCTAAACCCTTTATGGTACATATATGGGCCGACGGATTCTATCTTGCTTCGTACTTGATTACTGAGTAAATCGGTCCACACCCAAAAAAAATCTAGAGGCCAGACCATGAAAGGTTTCTGATATACATGGCATCAAAGTGTGGAGGATCTCACACAAAATCAATGCTATCCTATAGTCAAAGGATTACATATGCTACTCGCGTAGAGGAGAGTTCTATTGACGGTGGTGAGTACTTCCAATTATTAGGAATCACCTATGAGTCATTCAGTATTCACTTCAACGAATACATACATGTCTATACGAGTTTCCAAAACTCATGGTACATCGGGTTAAACCATTGGAACTCCAATTCTAATATACGACATGTGCCTGTTTTCTAGGTTATAGGAATTCAATCGCATTCCAAAACCAACGACTAAGAATATTTACTTTAAAAATAGTTTACACATATTGTCAAAACTATTTTAAGGTCGATGTCATTCTTAGCATATCTATACATCAATCTAATACACATTATGACAATACCATTATAAAGGTATGAAATGAAAAAATTAGTTATTTTATTAATAAATAATAAAATATACAATTCGGATTGACATTCCAAGCACCAACTCCATCAAACTCCCACTTGCTTATTTCCAATCTGGATGGTACCGTAGTCCCATCTCCTCCACATGTTTATCGAATAACTTAAGAGGGAAGGCCTTTGTAAGCGGGTCTGCTATGTTGTCTTGTCCTTGAACCTTCAAGACCACTATGTCTTTTCATTCAATAATCTCTCTAATTACGCGGTATTTCCTTTCCACGTGTTTAGACTTTGAATATGCCCTCGGCTACTTAGCCTGTGTGATGGCTCTGTTATTATCACAGTACAATGGGATCGAATCCGTAATACTAGGTGATGGGGTTTTAATGGGGAATATCGGTAACGCAGCGAAACAGTGGAAAATCAAAATTTTCCGATTTCAAATTTTTTTTCTTGGATCAATTAAATAAACTTATTTATTTAATTATCCAATTATCAAATTTTGGAAAATTACACAAGAGATCAAATTTCTTAGTAATTATCGAATTGCCCCAAAACTTTATAAATTGATTATTTTAGCCCAAAAATTATCAAATATAATTTGGGATGATTCTAAATCATTTATAAAATATTTTTCAATACATCTAATCATCAAAATCAGATTTAACACAAATCCCCAATTTTTTTCTAATTGCCGTGACAACCCCCAAATTTTCAAGTAATTGCATTTTGGTCCCTTTTGTTCAAAACATGCCAAGATCAAATCCAATCAACTAAAAAAATTTACATGCATCATATTAATACCATAATACATCACATATATGAAAAGCCCCAAATTTGGAGTGGGTTATGAGCCCTAATTTTTCAATTTCATCAAATTGTCCAATTTGACCAAATTTACAAAATCCAACACTTTAATCCATTCAATACTTCACCAATCTAGCCTCACCACTTTGAAACAACTCTAGAAAAATTCTAGGTCACCAAGGAGTGGCTTACTAACTCTAGAATGGCAACTTTGATTTTCAAAGAATCAAAAGTAACCTTTAAAACAAGTTTAAGCTCACTTACATGTATCAATCTTTCACACAAGTTCTCAACCAAATAAACACAAACTATAATAGAAGAAAGAACATCAAAGAAACTCAAAATGATGCCAAGAATGTTAGAAACAATTTCCATGTTGAAAGCTTTAAAGAAAAACTTACAAAACTCAAAGATTTCCAAGCTTTTTCCTTTAGCCTTCAAAGTTTTATCTCAATTTCTTTTATGTTTATTTTGTCTCAAATGAACTTGTCTAACCCTAAAAAATGAAACAAAACAATATATACTTGTTCCAAATAGCCCTTGGCCGAAATTGGCGGTGTATATACAAAATATCATGATATTTTTATTTCATTTAATTTTGCTTTATCAACTTGCAAAAGTCATCATCAAACCATTTAATGATTTTCTTAAAGTCAAATAAAGCAACTAAAAAAAATATAACAATTATATTTATTTTAGGGTGTTGGCCGAAAATAACAAAAATAAAAGGAAATTGATATTTTTAATTTTTAACAATTAAAACAAATATCTTAAGAAGTCAAACTCAATTTGACAACCATTTCCTTTTAATGTAAAGTAAAACATTTACACTAATAATCATTTCCTAACTATATCATTTGGTGAGCTATTTATATTTTAATTATATTAATCACTTAACAATTAAATAATTAAATAATTAATTACATACAAATATCTCAAATATATGTATTATATTTATTTTAAATATCTCAAATACATATATTAATGATATATGTCAAATACATTTATTTGAAAATTTATTAATGTGTATTTAATAATATCATATATTAAATACAAATACACATTAATTAGGAAATGACGGTTCAGCCCGTTCGCATGTATTTTTCGTTTAACGTTTAAACGATTTATAAATAATCATTATTATTTATAAAAGTCGCCCTAGTGCTCTACGAGTATATTTCATTAGTGAGACTCTCTAGATTCAGGTATTTCCGTCACAAAATCCAATTTCGTGTCCATAATTTACCCACTTATAAATTATGATGACCACAGATAAACTAGTTGAATCATACAGGTCAAGGTCATTGCATACGTATAATCCCTCCGTCACAGGTATCCGGATAATGCCAGAGATATAGATGTAAACGTCAAATCTCTATAGGTATTATCCCTTCGACGTTTCTATTAGCAATCTATAAATAACATTCAGAACTCACTTCTAAAGTATAATATAGCCATAGATTTAACTGATTGCTAATCACATATGGACTACCTATGCTTTGTACACAGAACTGACGGATCCTATCTTGATACACACAGGATATCCTGAGGATCAGTCCACACCCAACGAACATGCGGAGGTCTGATCTAAATAGATCGGTGACGTGACTGCCATCTAAGTATGGAGGATGTCTCATACATCAACAGTGGTATCTCAAGTCGAAGGACCACTATGCTACTCAACCCGAGAAGATTCTTATTGACGTTGGTGTACCATCCATTAAGAATCTTTGGTGAGTCGTTCAATGTTTATCCATTATAAACACCTACACGTCTATACGAGTCTCCCTAGACTCATGGTTCATTGGGATAAACCATCGGACCAAGTCTCGATATACGACATGTACTGGTCTCAAAAGATTTGACTAACGGACCCGTGTTAGTGAATCTTGACCAGGAACAGTATTTGACAATATATATATTTAGCAGTGACACTTCCCAATGTCAATTACAAACTACCTTTGTAACTGTGTAATGCATTATATATTATCAGGCATTTGTCTAATATATACATATCACTAAACCACATTTAGTTTCAATCTAATCGTAATCAGATCGAATACATATATAAAAACAAGAGGTGCAACCATAAATAAGTAATATTATGGAAAAAAAGGGATGTTCGTATTCATGAATCATACATAAATACAGTCCGGATTGGCGTTCTGAGCACCAACCCCAACTATTTCTCCCACTTGCTCTTGTGCCAATCCATAGTATCATATACACATCTCAATGTGCATCGTATACACATAGCCCTCAAAAGCTCACCTAGCACCTAAAAGGTAGGCAACAAGAAGTAGGTCTGCTAAAACATAAGGAGTTTGTCAAACAAACCCAATTGTTTCCCATAGCCAGCATCTTTCATATTTTGTAGAATCTAAATTATACTTTAATATGAATCAGACACTACATCAGTATTGTGCTACAGCTACTGAGTTGTCCAAGTATTCAGGGATCAAATCCAAAATACTATGCGGACAACCGCAAACACAACACCAATATAAAACTTCTAATTTATAAGGTCACTATGCAACTTCATAAGTCAATACTTCATAAGTTGCATCTAATTCCACTAAATAGTAGAATCCTTCGGGACACTCCCACTGCATATTTTGTGACTCTTTATGACGTAGACTGTCTAACGTCATAATTAGTCTCAAAATTAATATGACCCTAATGGTTGCAGACTGTATTCTCCATGAATTAGAAACTCGTTCTTAATATCTCAAAGATCACAAAGAACATGTTTCAAGATCCATCTTATGGTCTATAGGATATCAAAATAACTCGTAACAATTACGATTAAATCGATATATTTAATCACACATAATAAAGTATTCATTATGTCATCATCATATGATACATAAGATTGATTAGACATTCTAATCAATATCTCTTTCGAAAAAGGAATCATCATTTACGAAAGATGAATACTATATACAAGACACACATTAACTGTCAAACAGTTATACTAATTGTCATACAGATAGCCTTGTTGTGTCTTTTATTAGATCATATCTAATGCACGAATAATAGGAGTATCTCACAAGTCTCTTAGTTTTATATAAAACTTTATATCAAATATAACAGAGACTACTCTCACTGCTTTCACGGAGTAAAGAAGACTTAGGTAAACATTTTACCTCACAAACATCTCATTATTACAATAATAATGACAATGTCGTTAGGATATATAACACTAGAAAGTAATTTGTACGCTCCCACTAACCCTTCAATCACATATGTATCCTCTATATTTTGACAAGATCAGAAAATCTGACTGATGTCAAAAATAGAGAACACATATTTCTGGAATACTTATCCGAGTCTACAATAGGCTCTATAAGTTAGCACACTAAACTGCGATCTCAACAGAACACAAACTCTAGGGCCATTCCAGAATGATCTCTTCAAACAAAAAAATCACAACTATTTTCTTATCTGAATAAGTCATTCAAAAACGCCACTTTGCATTCTTTAGTTAAAATGTACAGTTTAATATCAACATTAACCAATATATCTCTAAGTATTCAATTAGTGTGACTAGAGATACATTTTCTCAGAATCTACAATAGATTGCTGAGTATAACTTTTCTCACTGTCATACTATAAAGGTCAAACCTATAATAAGCTCACACCGTTTTCGTTGCGCAAACAATTAGCACATATCATGAACTAATTCATAATGAAAGCTTAATCAAGTTCAAAACTTGATCGTAGTAAGCTATGAACAATCTTAGATCTATGGTTCAATGGTGAACTTCCAGAATCGATATCAAATATCGCTTCTATTATAAGTTATAGGATAATTTTCTTCAATAAGAAAACAACATAACCATTAAGTATCAAATACTTGTAAATGATTCTGTTATCCTATTGGACTTGTACGAAAGATGTATAAGGGTTGTTTCATCTAATTAATTACGTAATTCCATTTATAATTTATCATTCTCATATTTGACTTCATTAAGTCAAGTCCTTTCTACAATAATTAACATATGATGTTACACACCAAGTAGTAAAATAGTTTTATTAATTAGGATCGTAGGAAAGATATTCTATCAAATAGAATACAATATTCTATTAAACAGAATAAACGATAAACTTTTACTTATACCTCCAAGGCGTAAGTAATTTCCATTATATAACTATTATATAAAAAGAATTATTCAAATCTCAAACTTTTCAAGATTCAAATTTTCTACCTATACATATCATATATGTAACTGTAGAAATTAATGGAACCTAAATTAAAAAAGATAAACTAGTGTTACTGGAGCATATCCCTAATAGTATTGAAACTAATTCGGTAACATTCAATATCAAACGAATCAAATCATATAAGATTCAACTGCTGCAACTACTCAATTCCATCAAGATGGAATCGTGGAAGAATAATATTGAATAAGAATCATATTCACTGAATTACTTTAGAACTAATTGCTTTAAATTCATATGTTTGATCGTATCAAATATCTTTGAATAGTTCAAAGACATGTAATGAATTTTAATGATAGAGTTCTCATAAAACTTCAGATTGAATATATTTGAACAAGTCAAAAATGTTCAACCTACGTTTCATCAGAACAGATTGAAAGTTCTTGATCATTTCAAGACGTTCAATATGTGTTCTTTCAGAAACACGTAACTAAGTTATGACAATTCATAAACTAAGTTACGAAGTAAAGAAAACTACCTTAAGAAATTATAATTCATTAAACCTACATACATCTAATGTATCAGTTTAATGAATCTGGAGGTCCAATGACAAATCATTGGTTAAACGAGATTTTAATCACCTTCCTGAATACAATATTCATTAAATAAATAAGGATGTGTGGTGTGATCTTGTATCAAACCATCATTTACCATACGGAATAAGCATCTAATGCTTAAGTGATTAAACTCATAAAGCACCGTTCTAAATTATTTATTTTACCGAATAATTTCTCTTAATGTTTATCTCTACGTCAATGACACTACTAGTTATATTTAAAATATATAACAATTATTTATAAAGAACAAGTAACTATCCAATAGTCGCGAGTTCCGCTATCAAATATCAAAATAATCGTTAACTAATATTTTTAAATAACTAGATGGGAGATCTGGTATCCAATACCTATAGTTGTAGTATTGTGAAAATCGATATTTTCTATACACAACTATACGCATCTCCTTTCTTTAGCTTTACTATTTGCATTCAACTATTCACAACAATTGCAAATAATTGATTAGCAAATTGTATCAGACACATTGCCTCTAAAGGTCATTAAAGCTAAGAAACGTCATTACTAGATAAACAAATGCCTAATGGGGCTTTCTTAATACCAGTCAAGAATCTCGAGACATGAACTAATTCAAGTCAATTCTTACTGCATAAGAAACTATTCTCTCTAAAGTATTATATCCTAAAAGGGATATCTATCTAGATTATCTATCATGACTTAGAAACTAAGTCATTAACCATCTTGATTTTTGAAGAAAATCGGAACAATAGTTCCTAATGGTTTAGACCAATCTAATAATATCCTAGTCTAGTAGTATCTAGAACATATTCTAGAATAACTGCAACCAAGAGTCAAGTCAGATAACATATCAAAATATATGTGCAGTGAATTAAAAGTTTAATTCTATCTAATATAGATTAAGGAAAACAAACAAGCGGCTATTTCCATAATAATACACACTGCCTAAGTTAAGGAATTTTTAAACTTAGCAGTGTCTCCCACTATTTTACGTAATATCATAATCCCCAACGGAAAAATGAGAATTCAATAATTAAATCGAATTCCATAATGGGAAGAGGACCCCATGAATATATTTCGACTCACAGCAGAGGCACGGTCTCGCCTACGTATATTCATAGATAGACAACTCATTGTCAATCACTCACTAGTGACTCATGGGTTTTCGGTCCTGGTCGTTTCTCGTTGTCGCTGCTAAGGCAGGCCTACAAGGAGACGTACCAAGGTTAAACTCGTCAATGATAAACTCAAGTTACTTGCGTAACCTGACAGGATTCCACTTTCGCTTGAATTTATCTAGTATCTAATATACATCCGGCATAAATAAATCTCTATCGGCTGCACCCTCATGGCAGAGGCACGGTCTCGGATGTAGTCACGGAAAAATATTTATAAACCGTATTGACAAGGCGAACCAAGAAACAAATATTCCAAATACCAGTTACTTTAAAACCTTATTAAGCGGGATATTCCATAAAAGATTCTTTTAATTTATTTAATCAAATTAAATAAATATATGCTTGCAACAAGTAAAGAAAAGAACAAACATTAGATTTTAAAGGGCTAATCATATCGGGGTGTCCAGAATCAGACTCGCTCTGATACCATTTTGATGGGGTTTTAAGGGGAAATATCGGTAACGCAGTGGAATAGTGGAAAATCAAAATTTTCCGATTTCAAAATTTTTTTCTTGGATCAATTAAATAAACTTATTTATTTAATTATCCAATTATCAAATTCTGAAAAATTACACAAGAGATCAAATTTCTTGGTAATTACCGAATTGCCCCAAAACTTTGTAAATTGATTATTTTAGCCCAAAAATTATCAAATATAATTTTGGATGATTCTAAATCATTTATAAAATGTTTTTCAACACATCTAATGCATCAAAATAAGATTTAACACAAATCCCCATTTTTTTTCTAATTGCCGTGAAAACCCCAAAATTTTCAAGTAATTGCATTTTGGTCCCTTTTGTTCAAAACATGCCAAGATCAAATCCAATCAACCAAAAAAATTTACATGCATCATATTAATACCATAATACATCACATATATGAAAAGCCCCAAATTTGGAGTGGGTTATGAACCCTAAGTTTTCAATTTCATCAAATTGTCCAATTTGACCAAATATACAAAATCCAACACTTTAATCCATTCAATACTTCACAAATCTAGCCTCACCACTTTGAAACAACTCTAGAACAATTCTAGGTCACCAAGGAGTGTATTACTAACTCTAGAATGGCAACTTTGATTTTCAAAGAATCAAAAGTAAGCTTTAAAACAAGTTAAGTTCACTTACATGCATCAATCATTCACACAAGTTCTCAACCAAATATACACAAACTATAATAGAAGAAAGAACATCAAAGAAACACAAAATGATGCCAAGAATTTTAGAAATAATTTCCATGTTGAAAGCTTTAAAGAAAAACTTACAAAACTCAAAGATTTCCAAGCTTTTTCCTTTAGCCTTCAAAGTTTTATCTCAACTTTTTTTATGTTTATTTTGTCTCAAATGAACTTGTCTAACCCTAAAAAATGAAACAAAACAATATATACTTGTTCCAAATAGCCCTTGGCCGAAATTGGCGGTGTATATACAAAATATCATGATATTTTTATTTCATTTAATTTTGCTTTATCAACTTGCAAAAGTCATCATCAAACCATTTAATGATTTTCTTAAAGTCAAATAAAGCAACTAAAAAAAAATATAACAATTATATTTATTTTAGGGTGTTGGCCGAAAATAACAAAAATAAAAGGAAATTGATATTTTCAATTTTTAACAATTAAAACAAATATCTTAAGAATTCAAACTCAATTTGACAACCATTTCCTTTTAATGTAAAGTCAAACATTTACACTAATAATCATTTCCAAACTTTATCATTTGGTGAGATATTTATATTTTAATTATATTAATCATTTAACAATTAAATAATTAATTAAATACAAATATCTCAAATATATGTATTATATTTACTTTAAATATCTCAAATACAAATATTAATGAAATATGTCAAATACCTTTATTTGACAATTTATTAATGTGTATTTAATAATATCATATATTAAATAAAAATACACATTAATTAGGAAATGACGGTTCAGCCCGTTTGCATGTATTTTTCGTTTAACGTTTAAACGATTTATAAATAATCATCATTATTTATAAAAGTCGCCCTAGTGCTCTACGAGTATATTTCATTAGTGAGACTATCTAGATTCAGGTATATCCGTCACAAAATCCAATTTCGTGTCCATAATTTACCCACCTGTAAACTATGACGACCACGGATAAACTAGTTGAATCATATAGGTCGAGGTCATTGCATACGTATAATCCCTCAGTCACAGGTATCCGGATAATGCCAGAGATATAGATGTAAACGTCAAATCTCTATAGGTATTATCCGTCGACGTTTCTATTAGTAATCTATAAATAACATTTGGAACTCACTTCCGAAGTATATTATGGCCATAGATTTAACTGATTGCTAATCACATATGGACTATCTATGCTCCGTACACAGAATTGACGGATCCTATCTTGATACACACAGGATATCGTGAGGATCGGTCCACACCCAATGAACAAGCGGTGGTCTGATCTAAATAGATCGGTGACGTGACTGCCATCTAAGTGTGAAGGATGTCTCATACATCCACAGTGGTATCTCAAGTCGAATGACCATTATGCTACTCAACCCGAGAAGATTCTTATTGACGTTGGTGTACCATCCATTAAGAATCTTTGGTGAGTCGTTCAGTGTTTATCCATTATAAACACTTACACGTCTATACGAGTCTCCCTAGACTCATGGTTCATTTGGATAAACCATCAGACTAAGTCTCGATATACGACATGTACTGGTCTCAACAGATTTGACTAACGGACCCGTGTTAGTGAATCTTGACCAGGAACAATATTTGATAATATATATTTAGCAGTGACACTTCCCAATGTCAATTACAAACTACCTTTATAACTATGTACTGTATTATATATTATCAGGCCTTTATCTAACATATACATATCACTAAACCACATTTAGTTTCAATCTAATTGTAATCAGATCGAATACGCATATAAAAACAAGAGGTGCAACCATAAATAAGTAATATTATGGAAAAAAAATGGATGTTCGTATTCATGAATCATACATAAATAGGTTTCGGATTGGCGCTCTGAGCACCAACCCTAATACTAGGCACAATGCCAAGTTCTGTGATAAAATTTCTAATCCAAACAGCTTTTTTAGAAGCTTCTGAAGCCGCTATAAATTCCGCCTTAGTAGTGGAATCAGCTGTTGAGCATTTCTTTGAACAACGCCAACTAATTGCACCACCATTAAAGGTAAATATGTATCTTGATGTATATTTTCTATCATCTGGATCTCCCTGGAAGTCGGAGTCTGTATAACCCTTAACTTGTAACTCATCTTCTCCATATATCAGAAACTTATCACTGGTGCCTTTAAGATATTTTAGGATATATTTCAAGGCTGTTCAATGATCATTACCTGGATAAGATTGATATCGGCTGGTCACACTAACGCCGACTGATGTCAGGTCTAGTACATAACATAGCATACATTATGCTTCCAATACAAGAAGCATATGGCAAGTTAGACATCCTAAATCTCTTTCTCAATTTGAGGTGCCATTTTCTTCGAAAGATGTATGCCATATCGGAAAGGTACATTTACTGCCTTGCAGTTGGTAAAACTATACCTTTCTAACATCTTCTCTATGTACGTTGATTGTGACAACCCTATAAGCTTCATAACTCTATCTCGGTAGAGCCTTATACCTAATATATAGGAAGCTTCACCTATATCTTTCATGGAGAAGTTCTTGCAAAGGTAGGCTTTCACACTTTGCATCATCCCTATATCATTTCCTATGATAAGGATGTCATCTATATACAAGTCTAAGAAAACTATCATGCTCCCACTAACTTTCTTATAAACACATGGTTCTTCCTCATTCTTGATGAATCCAGATAATCTAATTATCTCATCAAAATGACGATTCCAGCTTCGGGATGCCTGTTTAAGTCCATAAATAGATTTTTGGAGCTTACAAACCAAGTTTGAAGTCTTGTTGGATACAAAACCCTCTGGTTGTTCCATATAGATATCCTCTTCAAGGAATCCATTTAGGAAAGCGATTTTCACATCCATCTGCCAAATCTCATAGTCGTGATATGCAGCAATGGATAAAAGAATCCTAATTGATTTTAGCATGGCTACTGGTGAAAAAGTTTACTCATAGTCAATCCCTGGACATTGAGTGTAACCTTTCACTACCAGTTGGGCCTTAAAGATTTCCATATTTCCATCGGGCACTCACTTCCTTTTATAAACCCATTTACAGCCAATAGGTTTAGCTCCTTCAGGAAGTTCAACTAAGTCTCAGACTTGATTGGCATGCATTGAATCCATTTCAGATTTCATGGCTTCCTTCCATTTTCTCGAATCGATATCTAATATTGCTTCCTTATACGTAGTCGGATCTGTTTCCTCCAAGAGGAGAACATTAAGGCTCACATCAGATGTTAAAAATAGTCTCGTAGGAGGCCTTGATATTCTGTTCGACTTATGTAGAACCTATTTTATAGATCCTCACCTAGTTGGATCTCTGGTTCCATCCCAGGTTCTTAATGTTGGGATCAAACTCATCAAGTTTAATCTCTCTACAATTCCCACTTTCTCTCAAAAATTGCTTTTCAAGAAAAGTTGCAAAGCAAACAACAAATACATTTCATTGCTCGGAATCATAGAATTGATATCCTATGGAGTTATCAGGATATCCAACAAACCTATATTTAAACCATCTAGGTGCTAGTTTATCCCGTTGCGTAATTCTAACGTATGCAGGACAACCCCAAATCTTTAAATGTCTAAGACTTGGATTTCTACCGAACCATATCTGATAGGGGGTCGTAGAAACAACTTTTGATGGAACTCTATTAAGTATATAGGCAGCAGTTTGTAAAGCGTAACCCCAATGGTAATAAGGAAGATCTGTATAACTAATCATCGTTCGCAGCATATCCAATAAAGTACGCTTTCTACGCTCAGACACTCCATTGTGTTGAGGTGTTCCTAATGGTCTATATTGGGCGAGAATTCCATTCTCCCTTAAATAATTTCTGAATTCTTCACTCATGTATTCTTCGCCTCGATCTGATCTAAGGCATTTGATGAACTTACTGGTTTGTTTTTCTACTTCGTTTCGGAATATTTTGAACTTGTCAAATGTTTCCGACTTATGTTTCATCAGATAGATATATCCATATCTAGACTTGTCATCTGTGAAAGTGACAAAGTATATGGAACCATCATGAGCGGCATGATTTAATAGACCACACACATCACTGTGTATTAGCTCAAGTAAATCTCCAGCACGGTGTCCAACACCTTGAAATGGGGCCTTTGTCATCTTTCCTTGGATACAAGACTCACAAATTGGATAAGGATCTAAGGTAAGATTTTCAATCAAACCGTCCTTTACCAATTTGGATAGACGTCTAACACCTCTGTGGCCCAATCTCATATGCCATAATTCAGTATTATTTAGTTCAGACTTCCTACTTGTATTTTTCTCTATATTAAAGACATCTCTATATGTTTCCAAAACATAGCGACCGTTCGATGAAGAACATTCACATTTCAATAAATTTTCTTTATCATAATAACATAAAGTTTCATCCTTAATGCTTATTTTATATCCATCTTTATCTAATATTGGCAGCAATATTATTTGTCTGATAAGTGAGGGAACATAATAACAGTTATGTAAATCTAATTTACATCCATTTACGAGATCTAGAAGAACTGTTCCTATGGCATTGATATCCAATGTCTCGTCATTGCCAACTCTAAGTTGGATCTCCCCTTTATTTAGCCTTCTTCTAATCCTCATTTCCTACAAGGAATTAAAAATATGAGTAGGACTGCCAGTGTCTAACACTCATCCACTATTTGCATCTAAGGCTAATGAGATGTCAATAATTGGAAAAATATAAAGCGTACCTGAGGGTCATGATTTTCCTTTTAGCTATGGACAGTCTTTCTTCCAGTTTCCAGACTTCTTGCATTGTAGACATTGATCATGAGCTACTTTCAGTTTTACGCCTTTGCGCTTCTTGGAGTTTTTTTGATATCTTCTTCTTCCCCATCTTGATTTTCTTTGACTTCCCAGAAGTCTTTTAAGAGCCAGCTCCACCATGGAAATACAATGTGGGGTTGTCTTTCTTCAAATCTTGGTCCGCCATGCATAGCATGTTATGAAGTTCTTCGTATGTGGCTTATGTTCATTTCCCATTTGAAATAGTTCTCGGCTCCTTTTAGCTTATTGGAATCCAAAAGTTTCATCAATGGATTAGTGGCAGCCATCTACAAGACAACGTTTTTGAGTATTAGTAGAACAATTTTCATTTCAAAAGTGATAACACTAATTGATTATGGAATTTTAAATCTATTAGTGCCCTCCCACTACTTTACGTAATTCAGTAATCTCCCTTAATGGAAAAATAGAAATTTGACTATCAAAATTTCATAGCGGGAAGTGGATCCCATGACATTTACTCCAGCATTACACTAATGACGATATTGGCCTTTTAAACTCATTAGGTAGACCTCCAAGGTCAATCATGACTTCTGGTTTAGTCCTGAACTGTTTCTTATCCTCACATTAATGATGATATTGGATTAAGACATGTGCTAGGTGTATACTTGTCAATATTCACTAATGTGTTTCGTATGTACACCCTCACACTAATGATGATATTGGGCGACTACGTTAACTCATCACGCTACATCTAATGTTTTACCGGAGCGACCTAAGTTTCGAGCACTTATACCCTCACACTAATTACAATATTCGATATAAGTAGTAAGAACCCATTCATCTCCGTATTGACAAGAAAGACCATTCAATAATGCTCCAACATTATTAATACTATTACTTAATTAAAGTAATCACCTAATCACGGGAGATTTATGACAATCAAGTTATTAACTTAATTAGGACAACTTTTTAATTTAAAACATGCAATATATGTCTTATGCATAATTAAATTAAAATTAATATGACATAGATTCAAAATATATGTTGTGTGGTTAAGCCTTTGCTCTGATACCATTCTGTTGGCGCAGTTGTGGAACCCCTAGGGTCGGATCGGTGCCCCGTTAAGCGGAAATGGGTCTAACCCATTGATATTAAGTATGGGTGTAATTTTAAATTATTTAATGAAATACTATATTCTATTACGAGTGTATAGGAAAAAACTGAGACTGAATCGGAGTCCGGAAACTCCAGAACGAGCGAAAACAAAAATCCCACACGCGCGCGCGCACTGCGAGCTACAGTGCGCGTGCACACTGTGCACGCACTGCAGCCCTGATCACTATTTTTTTTTTCATTATTTTCAAAAGCTCAGCTCTCTGGAAAATTTCAAGAGAGCTGATGCTATTAGGGTCTATTACCATAATAGTTTCCGGTCTTCCCTAAACACTTAAAAAATACCCAAAATTAATTTTAATTTCAAAACCAACATTAACACATGTTATAGAATAAAAATCAAGTTTTTCAAAATATCAAATATTTTTTACAAAAACATAAATTTATTCTAAATACCCATTTGCATAAATTTTGAATCCATTACACAAACCAAATTAGAATCCCAATAAGAAATGTATCGTGAATAATTCTAGGTCACCCAAAGGTGGTCAACCGATTCCAGAATGGTAGCCATAGCTCTAAGCTTTAATCTAGAGTTCCAAACTCTAACTAATTCTTCCATGTCCAATATGAACATTTTGACCTAATTACAAGCATATTATGTTTATACTTCCAAAGCATCCTAACACAATTTATTAGCCTTATTTCAACATTAAGCTATGTGATCATGCATCTAATACATAAAAAAACATAGCTTAGGAGAAGATCAAACATTACCTAGTAAGCTTGATGAAAAATCCAATCTACCTCTCCTTTGTTGAAATCGTCGGAGAATCTCCAAGGTGTGAAAGCTCGACTTCAAGATCCAATCTCAATTTCCAACGCAAGCAAACTTCACTTCAAGATCAAATCTTGATTTCTCCTTAATGAAATGTTTTAGAGACCTCACAAACTTCTCTAAACAGTTCTCTAACTTAGGCTAATTTCTCTAAGAATTTTCTTGTATTTTTACTTGTCATTAAAACCTTCATAAAGCTTGTTATTTATAACAAAACTTAGGCAATTTTTAATAAATAAAATTTGAATCAAATTTTAAGTGGGCTTAATTTAATTTATCCAAATATGTATAATTAGGTGTGACTAATCTCCATTGTCTCCCACTTTAATTTAATCCAATTGAATCAAGCCAAGGATTAGGAAATAGATTAGTTCAATGTTTGCCACTTTGATTTAATCCAATTAAATAAAGCTAAGACCATATATTATTACATATTTACAATTACCATAATATCCTTAAATGGTAGAGATAATTATGATTTTACAATTAAGCCATTGTGTAATTATTGAATTAATCCAATTAATCCAACTAGGTCAAAGTAAATAATCAATGTTATCCTATAACACTTGATTATTTAGTTGATAATTATAATATCGAATATTATCTTTTATAAAAAATAATCGGCTACCCAAGTGCTCAACGAGTACACTTCATATTGGGACTCTCTAAGTTCAGACACGTTCGTCATATAAGCCTAGCTAATATGTACGTAATTTGGCCACCTCCAAATTCGCGAAGAACACGAACGACCTTTCTGAACTATACAAGTCGAGGTCATCACATATGTTTAACAATCCCTCCGTCGTAGGCTATCCGAGTTGTGCTTAGGAAATATAGTATATACCGTCAGGTTTCCAATGCCCACATTTCATATCAACATGTCCACGATTCTTTACAACTGATGCGATCCATCGTAGGTGATCGGCTTTGGCCAAAGTCTTTAAGAATCGTGACTTAACTCACATGGATACCTAAACCACTTATGGTACACATATGGGCCGATAGATTCTATCTTGCTTCGCACTTGATTACTGAGTGCATCGGTCCACACCCAACGAACATCTAGAGGCCAGACCATGAAAGGTTTCTGACATACATGGCATCAAAGTGTGGAGGATCTCACACAAAATCAATGCTATCCTATAGTCAAAGGATTACATATGCTACTCGACTCGAGGAGATTCTTATTGACGGTGGTGTGTACTTAGAACTATTAGGAATCACATATGAGTCATTCAGTATTCACTTCAATGAATACCCATATGTCTATACGAGTTTCCAAAACTCATGGTACATCGGGTTAAACCATTGGAACTCCGATTCCAATATACGACATGTGCTAGTCTTATAGGTTATAGGAATTTGACCGTATTCCAAACCAACGACCAGGAATATTTACTTTAAAAATAGTTTACACCTATTGTCAAAACTATTTTAAGGTCGATGTCATTCTTAGCATAGCTATACATCAATCTAATACGCATTATGACAATACCATTATAAAGTTATAAATGAAAAATGTAGTTATTTTATTAATAAATAATAAAATATACAATTCAGATTGGCACTCTAAGCACCAACTCCATCATCTACATGTTCACATGTCATTCGTCAATTTAATAAGTCAGAGTTGAGGTGGGTTTTTCCCCCATGCCTCCAAAAATCATAAAACTCAAGCTATTTAAATAAATTTTTCTTAAACATGCTTTCTCATAAAACAACTGAAAGTAAGATCTGGCTAACGCCCTAAGTGCTTAAAAAGTAAGTATGGCATCAACACATATAAGTAAAATAAACTTTGAAAAGAAAGGTCCACTCACAGATTTGAAGTCCCGCTAGCCTTACTCCACTTCGCTGAAGAAATTTTGGGTTCCTGCGATGATCTATAATTGATAATATTGATTAGAATATAGACTGAGAAAAGTTACGAGATTAGGCTATTTTATCTATTCAAGTACTCGTTAACATTTTACTATGTATCATGCGTATATCATGACATAATGTATATTTACGGACTGATACGACACATTTGGGGTGGCGTCTAGCATGCTAGGGTGAAGCTAGAATGAATTAAAAATGTTTGGGGAAATTCTGGTCTTTGCGTCGCGCCCTCAAATCCAGAAACGAGTGCATGAAACTTCCAGTGAGCGTCGCGACGCGTACATTCCAAAAATGAATATGCCTAACTTTTCTAGTACGAGTTGGGACGCATACCCCTTGGGCATCGCGATGCGCACCTGTTTTCCAGGTTTCTAAACTTGCTTCCTCAAATTTATCTTACCCAAATTCATCACCAATGCTTTCATACTAAATCCAATACAAAATCCATCTCATTACATCAACTTCACATTTTCTAATCTACCATTTTATCATCCTCAAATACTCATTTAATCTCATTATCCTTGTTTTTCACAAAACCTTTAAGATTTTCAAAATTTGGACACTTAACTCTACAATCAATTTATTTACTCATCAATCACCAATATGCAATCCCTAACATGCCACTAACACCAACATATCTTCATATCATCAAGATTTCATAATTTCAAATTTGGGTCAAAGTTCTCTTACCTTATTTTTATTGGATTTCTCATGGATGCCAAGTCTCTTCTTTGCTTCTTCTTCTCTCCTCTCTCTATATCACTATTTCCCACTCATTTAACCTAATATTTTGTATAGTTTCTCGGTTTTTGTGAACATTTTGATGTGTTTTGTGTTGTTTTGCAAATAAATAATGTTTGGGAAGCATTTGAAGCAATTTGGGGCCAAAATAGAAAATAAATGAAAAAATGGGCATTTTCGTAATTTTCAGCGTCATGACGCCAAGACCTTCAGCGTCGCGATGCCTAACGTGCGCCGGACATGCTAACGTGCGCCGGCTGCCACGTGTCAGAATCTGAGAAATTGGGCTTGCTAACGTGCACCGGCTACCACGTGTCATCATCACAGAAGATCTGCTAAAATGCGCCGGATGCCACATGTCTAAATCTCATTGGACCAAAGCAAGCGCGTGCCACGTGTCAATCTCTCATTAGACCGAATATTGGACAAATCACATGTTGCCACGTGTCGACCTCTCATTTGACCGATCCTAAGCACGTGCCACGTGTCAACTTCTCATTTGACCAAAAATCCAGCCATTCACCATGCGCCATGTGTCATCTTCTGATTGCGCCACTTTGCAGCGTGACAAGTGTCATCTCCTGATTGTGCTGACAAGTGTCAAAAGCCGCGTTGACCGTAAACGTGTGCCAGCGTCGCGACGTTGGGAGGTTGGGCGTCGCGACGCCGGTTTTGTTGAGTTTGCCTATAAATTGAGCTCTTCACCACTTCATTTGGTGTGCTTTCCTGGGAGCTTTTCCCTGTTTTTAGAGGATTGCATCTAGTTTTTGTAAATAAAAATAATATTTAATTTATGTATTTTAATTTTCAGTAATAGTAATAGTTATTCTTCTTCTTCTCTTTTCTTTTATATTTTGTAGTTAAATTTCTGCTGGGGTAAAAGGTGAAACATTTAATATAATTATCTAGGTAAATCTCACTTAACTATAATTTATAAATTATAATTTAACCGGATTAATTATTGTAAGACTTTATTACCGCCTATATGGTCGGGTTAAATATAAATTACTTTACCGCCTATATGGCTAGTCTTTATGTGACAGATAATTACCGCTTATATGGCTGGTGTAGTTGGACTAAATGGATTACCGCCTATATGGCTGGTTTTAATTGCTTAACATTATTAATTCCTGAGAAAGCAGAACATAAAATAATTTATATATTATAATAAGTGAGATTCCTAGATAAGAAATATTAAATGTGGATCCTCTAACCCCAACATTTTATTTTATTCTAGGGAAGTGATGAAACACAATATTCACACTTAATAATTGATTTTCTTTTTATTGGGTAATTCTTTAGTTTTTTTATTGAGTCTTAAGCTTAATGCTTCTTGTTGTCTGATCACCAATAAGATTGATGTGGTAAACTTAAAATGAACTAGACATAGGGATTTTAGGTTTCAGCATTAGATTCAATAGCCCACGATCTTCATTGATGATAGATAACCCTTTAATAGATTTTCTTACAGGATAGACATATACCTGTCGAGCGGGGGTAGCCACAATTGGAACTTGATCTTAATGAATCCATGTAATTTGGTTGACATAGACATATGGTTCAATTGGGTTATACTGGGTATTTGCGTCTGACCATCGACAGAGGCTTTTGTATATTTTCATGTTCCGAGTTAGCAAACTGATTTATTACACATAAATAAGAGAATCAATTCATCTTTATAATAATATTGTGTGGAGTCATGACCCTGGATCCTTGAGTCTTTTCTTTTATTTTCCTTAGTATTTTCTTTTGAGTCTGTTTTTATTTTATTTTGCAAAACCACATTCAACCAACCAAAAGCAATCAATTCCCTTCTCTCTATAATTAGGTACCTGTAAATAAATAGTATCAATAATTAATAACAACAGTAGGAATTAAGTCCTCGTGGGATCGATTTTTTTATACTACTTGAACGATACGTGCGCTTGCGTTATATGTGTGTGTTTACGCCGGTCAAGTTTTTGGCGCCGTTGCCGAGGACTTATTTTTCTTGAGTTATTAATTTTGAGCTATCTAATTTACTTGTATCTAATTTTCTTTATTTTTATCTGTAATTTTTATTTCTTTCTTTTATTTTCAGGTGGTTGAAAAATGGAACATTATTGGGAGATTAAGAGATCACGAGCTTTAATAGAAGAAGATACACCCCAAATCTGGGAGCAACAGTCCGGTTTTCTGAGGCCTGTTGACCAGCCCAACAACTATCACTGGATGTCAGAATCAAGCAATTCTACATTTGCTCAACAGAATGAAATGGGGAGATGTGTAATTTGTGATGGTAACCACTCGAGCGATCAATGCATATACTTTTCAGAGTGGCAGAGCTATCAAAATCCTTCATGGTACGAAGAACCATCACATTTTCCATCTTATCCACCATCCACCTATGATTTTCATCAAGAACTAGAACCATCAGAGGAAGATCATATACTTCACATGCTCAAAGATTTGTTCAAGAAACAAGACGAAAAGTTGGATACAATGCTTGAAACATACCAGAATCAATTTGAAAGTATTCAGAGACAATCAGAATTCATTCAGAGACTGACAGATCAAACGAGACAATTACCTCAAGAAGAATTATCAGATGAAACTGACAAAGCCTTCGAGTACCCAGAGATCCACAATGACACCTTAACAAATGAGGAGGCTGAGCAGTATCAACAACCAGAGGTATCAGCTCCGGAGCCTGAACCAACAAAGTCTCTATTTGACTTTTATTATTCAGATTCTGACGAGGATGAAGCTGATCTATTTGTACCAACTGCACCAACAACGGAGGATCAAACTTTCAATCCTCAAAATGAAGATCTTGGAGCATGATTTACCATGATGTTTGATGAAGATATCCTTGAACCATCCATTCCAGTCGTATCAGAGGATGAAGATATAATGTCAGAAACATCTTTACATCCTCGGGTTGACACTTATGGAGCATATTTTTCACAGATGACAGATGAAGAACTGAACGCGGAAATCCTAAAATTCATATGTGAAGAAAATATGGAGCAAGAAGCAGAGCAAATAGAGGAGCAAATGTCTGAACTTATTAAAGATCCAGAGCATTCAGAAGAAACATCACTGTTTTGGGGAGTACAATTTAAAGATATTACCCAGAAGCTTGACAGAATGGAAATCTCATTCCAAGTCAAGCACCATACAAAACCTCATGATTTTATTTCTTTCTTTTCAGGAACCACTGGAGCAACAAAGATTAAAAAGGTGGCACAAGCAATGAATGAGACAAAACTCTTTTTGCCACTTTACAGTTGGAAGAGACCCTTCAAAGGAAACGCTCATGGGATTGTCTTTAATCGGACATCCAAAACGACGCTGAAACCTCATTGACAGATGGATTTTAGTCACGTCTGGCTGAAGACGAAAAATTTAGCAGTAGTAGGGAGGCAACCCATGCAATAATTTTAATTATTATTTTGTGTGTACATGTTGTAGAATTATTTTTGACCGGCGTAAACACACACGTATAACGCAAGCGCACGTATCGTTCAAGTAGTATAAAAATATCGATCCCATGAGGACTTAATTCCTACTGTTGTTATTAATTATTGAATCTATTTATTTACAAATATCTAATTGAGGGTGAAGAGAATGATTACTTGATTGATTTGGTTGACGGTAGTTTTGCAAAATAAATAAATAAATAAAAAGACAAAAGAAAATACTAATGAAAATAAAAAAAGACTCAAGGATATAGGGTTGTGAATCATTCTAATATCTTTTAAAAGATGGAGTGATTATTTTATGTTTGTGTAATAAATCAGTTTACTAACCTGGAACACGAAATTATGCAAAAGCCTATGTCGATGGTCAGACGCAAATACCCAGTTTAACCGAATTGAACCATATGTCTATGTCAACCAAATTATCTGGATTCATTAAGTTTAAGCTCCAATTATGGCTACCCCCGCCCGACAGGTATATGTCTATCCTGTAAGGAAATCTATTAAAGGGTTATATATCCTCAAGGAAGATCGTGGGCTATTAAGTCTAAGGCTGAAACCTAAAATCCATATGTCTAGTTCATTTTAGATTTACCACATCAATCTTATTGGTGATTAGACAACAAGAAGCATTAAGCTTAAGACTTAATAAGTAAACCTTTAAATTACCCAAACTATAAAATAACCCCTTATAAACCGGTGATATTAGAATTCATCACAACCCCAGATAACTAACACATAACTAGGGCTAGTAAAAACTTAAATAAAATAAAAGACATAAAGTAAAATGCTGAAAAGTAAATGACGGAAAGTAAATGCTGAAATTAAATACTGAAAATTAAATGCTGAAAAGTAAATGCTGAAAGTAAATTGCTGAAAGTAAATTGCTGAAAAGTAAATGCTGAAAGTAAATTGCTAAAAAGTAAATAAAGTAAAAGTACAATAAAAGAAAATGATGAGGTAAAAGGATCCACTTTTATTACTTCTATTTTAGATATCTCCTTTAATATAATATATTAACTTTGCATGATAATTACCAACCATCCATATAGACAGTATCCAGATTAAGTCAAATTAGTAATTAATTACCAACCGACCAATCAGGCGGTATCCAGTTTAGTCAGGTTAAAACCAATTTAAATAATTACCAACCGACCAATATGGCGGTATCCTCGTTAAGTCAGGTTTTAACTAGTTTATATATTATAATTAAGGGAGATTAATCTAAATATTAGTAATAAAAGTTTTACCTTTTACCCCAGCAAAGGAGAGTTACCTCCTCATTACTGAAAAGTAAAAACTGAAAATTAAAGAAAGAAAAGTATTGTGCGTAAAAGTAAATTGCGGAAAGTAAAAACTGAAAAGTAAAGAAAAGAAAGTGCGAAAGCGGAAATTAATTACTTAAAGCTATAAATAAACAAACAAGATAAAATCTTCTTAGTATTCTTAAGGAATTCCTTAGAAGAAAGTATGAATTTTACAAATGAAATGGCTTTGTATTTATAGGCAAAATTTTGCCTCCATCAAATCATCCATTTGCTCCACTAATTGCTCCACCAAATCCATTATTAATTGCTCCACTAATCTCTTATCATGTTTGGTGATGATTTGATAATTTTTATTATTTATTTATTAATTTATTTTTTTCTTTGAAAATGATTGAAAGTGACTTTAATAATTACACACAACACACTTCTGGATGGTTCATCAATTTCGGGCATGAAATCTTCAGAATTCAAAATTAATTTGTCTTTCAAAGATGTAGATCTTTGAGTCTTCTTTGCTCTGGAACTTGAATCAGCTCAATCCGATATCTGAGTAAAACATTATGCCAAAAATACGACAGATGCACAAAACTGGAATTTCCAAAACTGCACTTCGTTAAAACGCCCTTTCAAGTTTCCAATCTCCAAAATTAATATGTCAAGTCCAATTTTTGCCCTTATTTGACCCATATTTCGTCCTAAATGATTTTATTAAGTCCCAATATTATTTTATCTGCAAAATAAACTAAAACATATCAAAACGTTCATCAAACCCGAGAAACTAAACAAAATATTAAGTAAAATGGGTGGTAAATATTGATATATTTTCCGCTCATCACATCCCCAAACCTAACATTTTGCTAGTCCTCGAGAAAAACAACAAAATAAAATACAAGAAATAATTAAAATTAAACTAAGCCACTTTTGTAGGGATCACGGTTGCATTTAGCATATGCAACAAGCCTTTAAACCCCTAGGTGTCCCTAGTGGAAGAGTTATAGTCTCGTGAGGGCTTACATCAACGATACCCACAAACGTTTTACAAAAGTAAAAAGGTAGTGAAAGTAATGCACACAAAAGCAAAAAGACAAGCGAAAATAGAATAAAGAAGTTAGTGACTAATCAGGTGAAACTTCTACTCCAAGTTATTAGTTGTTTTCTTTCTTTCTAAATTACTGAATAAGTAAATTCTCCTATTATATTTACCATTCTCCATATACACAACCAACACAATATTAAACAACTCATTTTTGCCCACAACAGTCATAAGTGCAGTTGATAATAGAGTAATATTTTTGTCCAAAAGTTCTATCAGATTTCACACCTTTTTGTAGCAATGGAATAATTTTTCTCATTTTTCTGATTTTTTCTTTGATTTTTTTTTTCTATTTTTTATTTATATACAATATCTTCCATCTATGTAACGAGTGTTGGGTCGGTGGCTCCCAAACCAGTTGGTTTTAGGGCACCGGGTGTTAAGACACCCCTAAGGACTTAATTACTCAGACTTCAGATATTTTTGCAGCATCTTTGATCCATGTATCGAGCTTTGGGCCAGTGACTCCCAAACCAGTTGGTTTTAGGGCACTAGGTGTTAAAACATCCTTACAGACTTAATAACTCGGATCTCAGATGTTTTTTTTTTTTTACTCCATTACTTTTTGAGATGCTTCCTCCAATTAAACTAAAGCACTGAATATTACAAACTTTTCAATTATAACTCATGTCCGTATGTTACTATGTATATTGATAATACCTGCCAACTGAGTATATGAAGATCCATTTTAGTCAGTATTATGGAGAATTCACAAATTAAATAATTCAAAAGGAAATAAACAAAAATTAACTTGTTTCAAAAATGGTTTAAGATACGTCTCAGGAGTGAAAACTCCTTACTCAGCCATCTCTTACCAATTTCACATTTTTAGTCAAAATAAAAATAAAAAAACGCAAAATATTTTTGTAATTTTTGAAAATTTTCAAATTTTTTTTTATTTTCGAAAAATTTTGGACTAAAAATAAAAAGAACACATAAAATAAAAACAATGTACTGATCAACTAATACCCTCCCCCAAACCTAAATGAGACATTATCCCCAATGTCTTAAACAGTAGAAGAAGAGTTTAGAAGATAGTACCTGGTTAGCTGAAATTCTACAGGAAATTAAAGGTTAAGATCCAGATTAATCCGACGCCTCTTACCACGATCGTCCTCGGACCAATTTATCTTTGAAAGGATAGGGTCAACTTGTGGTTCATAGGCTAAGAGTTGGTCAATTAGATCCGGAGCAGTTCTGGCAGTAAAGAGGATTTCTTTCATAGGTTTTGACACGAACCCATTTCTCCGGGCATCATCAAGAAACACATAAATAAAATTATAAAATCCTTCAACGTTGTATAGTCCAAGCGGTTTCTGGTGTATGTTCAGGTTCGCCCAAGATAGCACTATAAAAATTTCCTCCAATGTACCCAAGCCATCTGGCAAAGCGATAAAAGCATCAGCACGGTTAATCATTTCTACCAGTCGTTCAGACATATCTGGGACGATCAGTTCCTCTCCGTTTGATGGTTCAATAAGATTTTCCTCTGCCAAGGGTTTTGGGATGATTCCCAAAACGTGACTGCCTCCTTCCTATACAGCCTTTGAAACGATCCCCATAAGTCCAAGATTACCCCCGCCATATATTAAGTGCATATTCCTTGCAGCTAAGACTCGACCCAATTCATGTGCTGCTTCTACGTATTGTGGTTTAGTACCAACACTACTACCGCAAAACACACAGATGTTTTCAACTCGTCTTCTCGAAGTGGCTTCCATTTTTATATGTATTTCTTTCTCAACTCTGAATGCCTTCAAAAGTGCAATGACGGGCTGAATTTATAGTACCTGAAAATGGTGAGTAATAATAGCACTATTATCTTCCAAATGAAGCTTGTTAGCTAAACAACAAAATGAATCGTGAAAGGTCAAAAAGTCTGGATCTTGTCTATAAAAGAAAATAACAAAAGAAAAGCAAATCAAAATAATTATTAAGGCAACGGAATTATGTACGCAATACGCCACTCACTTAGTATAAATTCATTAGGATGCGTCTCAAGAATCCATTCCTTACTCAGCCATCTCTAAAGAATTATCTCTTATCTTTTCCAAACACCATTCCTTCTGTCTTATGCTTTGGTTGAGCTTTTCCTTACAAAAATAACACACAAAATTAAAAACTCTACAATATGTATACACAAAATATGAAAACAAAAATTACAACAAATTGCATGGGTTGCCTCCCTGCTAGCGCTAAATTTTTCGTCTTCAGCCAGACGTGACTGAAATCCATCTGTCAAGGAGGTTTCAGCGTCATTTTGGATGTCCGATTAAAGATAATCCCATGAGCGTTGCTTTTGAAGGGTCTTTCCCAACGGTAAAGTGGCAAAAAATATTTTGTCCTATTCAGTGCTTGTGCCACCTTTTTAACCTTTGTTGCTCCAGTGGTTCCTGAAAAGAAAGAAAGAAAATCAGGAGGTCTCGTATGGTGCTTGACTTTGAATGAAAGTTCCATTCTGTCAAGCTTCTGGGTGATATCTTTGATTAGTACTCCCCAAAACAGCGATGTTTCTTCTGAATGCTCTGGATCTTTAATAAGTTCAGACATTTGCTCCTCCATTTGCTCTGCTTCTTGCTCCACCTTTTCTTCACAGATGAATTTTAAAATTTCCGTATTCAATTCTTTATCCGTCATCTGTGAAATGCATGCTCCATAAGTATCTGCCTGAGGATGTAAAGATGTTTCTGACATTAGGTTTTCATCCTCTGATACGACTGGAATGGATGGTTCAGATAGATCTTCATCAAACATCATGGAAAAGCATGCTCCAATATCTTCATTTTGAGGATTGAAAGTTTGATCCTCCGTTGTTAGTACAGTTGGTACAAATAGATCAGCTTCATCCTCGTCAGAGTCAGAATAATAAAAATCAAATCGAGACTTTGCCGGTTCGGGCTCCTGATCTGATACCTCTGGTTGTTGATACTGCTCAGCCTCCTCCTCTGTTAAGGTGTCATTGTGGATCTCTGGGTACTCGAAAGCTTTTTCAGTTTCATCTGATAATTCTTCTTGAGGTACGAAGTTCTGGTTTTCTGTTAATTGTCTGATCTGATCTGTCATTCTCTGTATGGATTCTGTTTGACTCTGAATTTTTGCATCTAATTGAGATTCCCGTTCTTCGAGCCAAACATTGAGCATGTGAATCAATGATCTTCTCTGATGGTTCTGGTTCTTGATGAAAATCATAGGTGGATGGTGGATAAGATGGAAAATGTGATGGTTCTTCATACCATGAAGGATTTGATAGCTCTGCCACCCTGGATTGTAGTTGTACTCACAATAATCTCTCGGGTGGTTACCATTACATATGTCACATCTCCCCATTACGTTCTGTTGAGCAAATGTAGTATTGCTTGGTTCTGGCATCCAGTGATAGTCGTTGGGTTGTACAACAGGCCTCAGAAAATCGGACTGTTGCTCCCAGATGTGGGGTGTATCTTCTTGTAAAGCACGTAATCTTTCAATCTCCCAATAATGTTCCATTTTTTCAATCACCTGAAAAATAAAAGAAGGAAATAAAAATTACAGATAAAGAAAATTATATACAAAATAAATTAGATAGCTTCAAAATTAATAACTCAAGAAAAATAAGTCCCCGGCAACGGCGCCAAAAACTTGACCGGCGTAAACACACTATAACGCAAGCGCACGTATCGTTCAAGTAGTATAAAAATATCGATCCCACGAGGACTTAATTCCTACTGTTGTTATTAATTACCGAATCTATTTATTTACAAATATCTAATTGAGGGTGAAGAGAATGATTGCTTGATTGATTTGGTTGATTGTAGTTTTGCAAAATAAATAAATAAATAAAAAGACAAAAAAAATACTAAGGAAAATAACAAAAGACTCAAAGATCTAGGGTTGTGAATCATTCTAATATCTTTTAAAAGATGAAGTGATTATTTTATGTTTATGTAATAAATCAGTTTACTAACCTGGAACACGAAATTTTGCAAAAGCCTCTGTCGATGGTCAGACGCAAATACCCAGTTTAACCCAATTGAACCATATGTCTATGTCAACCAAATTATCTGGATTCATTAAGTTTAAGTTCCAATTATGGCTACCCCCGCCCGACAGGTATATGTCTATCCTGTAAGGAAATCTATTAAAGGGTTATCTATCCTCAAGGAAGATCGTGGGCTATTAAGTCTAAGGCTGAAACCTAAAATCCCTATGTCTAGTTCATTTTAGATTTACCACATCAATCTTATTGGTGATTAGAGAACAAGAAGCATTAAGCTTAAGACTTAATAAGTAAACCTTTAAATTACCCAAACTATAAAATAACCCCTTATAAACCGGTGATATTAGAATTCATCACAACCCCAGATAACTAACACATAACTAGGGCCAGTAAAAACTTAAATAAAATAAAAGACATAAAGTAAAATGCTAAAAAGTAAATGATGGAAAGTAAATGCTGAAATTAAATACTGAAAATTAAATGCTGAAAAGTAAATGCTGAAAGTAAATTGCTGAAAGTAAATTGCTGAAAATTAAATGCTGAAAGTAAATTGCTGAAAAGTAAATGCTGAAAGTAAATTGCTGAAAAGTAAAAAAAGTAAAAGTACAATAAAAGAAAATGCTGAGGTAAAATGATCCACTTTTATTACTTCTATTTTAGATATATCCCTTAATATAATATATTAACTTTGCATGATAATTACCAACCAGCCATATAGGCAGTATCCAGATTAAGTCAAATTAATAATTAATTACCAACCGACCAATCTGGTGGTATCCAGTTTAGTCAGGTTAAAACCAATTTAAATAATTACCAACCGACCAATATGGCGGTATCCTCGTTAAGTCAGGTTTTAACTAGTTTATATATTATAATTAAGGGAGATTAATCTAAATATTAGTAATAAAAGTTTTACCTTTTACCCCAGCAAAGGAGAGTTACCACCTCTTTACTGAAAAGTAAAAAACTGAAAATTAAAGAAAGAAAAGTATTGTGCGTAAAAGTAAATTGCGGAAAGTAAAAACTGAAAAGTAAAGAAAAGAAAGTGCGAAAGCGGAAATTAATTACTTAAAGCTATAAATAAACAAACAAGATACAATCTTCTTAGTATTCTTAAGGAATTCCTTGGAAGAAAGTATGAATTTTACAAATGAAATGGCTTAGTATTTATAGGCAAAATTTTGCCTCCATCAAATCATCCACCAAATCAATTATTAATTGCTCTACTAATTGCTCCACTAATTGCTCCACCAAATCCATTATTAATTGCTCCATTAATCTTTTTTCATGTTTGGTGATGATTTGATAATTTTTATTATTTATTTATTAATTTATTTTTTGCTTTGAAAATGATTGAAAGTGACTTTAATAATTACACACAACACACTTCTGGATGGTTCATCAATTTCGGGCATGAAATATTAAGAATTCGAAATTACTTTGTCTTTCAAAGTTGTAAATCATTGAGTCTTCTTTAATCTGGAACTTAAATCGGCTCAATCCGATATCGGAGTAAAAGGTTATGCCCAAAATACGACAGATGTACAAAATTGGAACTGCACTTCGTTAAAACGCCCTTTCAAGTTTCCAATCTCCAAAATTAATATGTCAAGTCTAATTTTTGCCCTTATTTGACCCATATTTCGTCCTAAATGATTTCATTAAATCCTAATATTATTTCATCTGCAAAATAAACTAAAACATATCAAAACATTCATCAAACCCGAGAAACTAAACAAAATATTAAGTAAAAGGGGCAGTAAATATTGATATATTTTCCGCTCATCAATTTTTAATTTTGTTTAATTTTTGTAGGAAAAATTAAAAATGGAATTTTTCAGGACAAAGCAAGCCAGTGCAAGCGGGATTTTCACAAAATAAAAATTTGACAAAATCACGAAGATATAAAGTCAATCCAGTAAAGACGGCCGAGTAATGAGTCAGCTCTTGAGACGCGTCCCAGAGGATTTATCCGTCGGAAGACTTGGTTTTGCCAAAAAAAAAAAAAATCCCGCATCGCGGTGCTCAAACCCTTCGCGTCGCGACACCAGTACCCTAAACACCAAACCCTAACCCTAAATGATCGAGTGTCGCGACACCAGGCCAAATTAAGCGTCGCGACGCTGGCTCGATTACAGCACTAAAATGGGCAGCCGCCGAGACAGGTTTCACTTCCCTCACTCAAACCTCACCATATTCTCTCAACCAAAGCCAACCACCATCACCGAGATCCAGCCAACCTCACTGAGATCCAGCCAAAACCGAACAAAGCAGAGCCTTCGTCGAGTCTTAGCCACCACCATCGAGACCGAAACCATCTCCACCCTTTTCCGTGAGCCTCACCACTGAGAACCAACAGAGCCGAGACCCACCAGCCGCCGAGCCTTTGACCGAGATCCACCAGCCACAACCTTCTCTGAGTCAAACACCAAGCCTTTGCCGAGCCATACCCAATGAGAGCCACGACCACCCTTACCGAGACAAGTGACCGAACCAAGACCTTCACCGAAACCATCTCTCACGTCGAGATCATCACACACGACAAAGACACCCACGGCCGAGACCCTCCATCGTCATTTCCGGTCATCAAGCAGTGAGTGGTAAAATCATGAAGGGGTAATTCTCTGCTCTTCAAATTCTAAATTTACAAAAGGGTAAAAGCCGAATTTATTGATACTTTGTGTGGTTAATTTTGTAAAAATTGGATGCTATTGGATTTGAAACCATTGACAGTGAAGAGGGATAGCCGAAAATTGTAAGAGTTTGTGGTTGATTAATTTTATTGAAATTGGAGGGTTGTGAACTTGGAAGTTTGGCAGTGAGTAATTGGCAGATTTCTAATTTGAGGATTGACTGATCGGTTGAATTCGTAGATTTTGGGGGCGAAGGTTGTTGTGTGGTGATAGTTTTAGGGTGAATTTTGGGCAAAATTTTGAGTTTTTAGAGGTGATTCTGCCGAAAATTTTTACTAAAAAAATGGTCAAATAGCGATCCTGGTAAGAAGCGTAAATTGGACATAGATCTTAATAGGTAATTTTTCTTGTAAAATTTCAGTTAACCAGGTATTATCTTCTAAACTCTTCTTCCACTGTTTAAGACATTGGGGACAATGTCTCATTTAAGTTTGAGGAGTGAATTAGTTGATCAGTACCTTGTTTTTAGTTGTGAGTTGTTTTTATTTTTAGTCCAAAATTTTTCGAAAAATAAAAAAAAATTGAAAATTTTCAAAAATTACAAAAATATTTTGTGTTTTTATGTTTTTATTTTGACTAAAAAGGGTGAAATTGGTGAGAGAAAGCTAAGTAAGGAGTTCCCACTCCTGATACGTATCTCAAACCATTTTTGAAACAAGTTAATTTTTGTTTATTTCCTTTTAAATTATTTAATTTGTAAATTCTCATTAAAACTGACTAAAATGGATCTTCATATGCTCAGTTGGCAGGTATTATCAACATGCATAGTAACATACGGACATGAACTGTAATTGAAAAGTTTGTAATATTCAGTGCTCTAGTTTAATTGGAGGAAACATATCAAAAAGCAATGGAGTAAAAAAATAATAAAAAAAAAATCTGAGATCCGAGTTATTAAGTCTGTAAGGGTGTTTTAACACCTAGTGCCCTAAAACCAACTGGTTTGGGAGTCACTGGCCCAAAGCTCGCTACATGGATCAAAGATGCTGCAAAAATATATATATCTGAAGTCTGAGTAATTAAGTTCGTAGGGGTGTCTTAATACCTGGTGCCCTAAAGCCAACTGGTTTGGGAGCCACCGGCCCAAAGCTCGTTACATAGATGGAAGATATTGTATATAAATAAAAAAAAAAACCAAAAAATCAGAAAAATCCGAAAAAATTATTCCATTGCTACAAAAAGGTGTGAAATCTGATAGAACTTTAGGACAAAATTATTACTCTCTTATCAACTACACTTGTGACTGTTGTGGGCAAAAATGAGTTGTTTAATATTTTGTTGGTTGTACATATGGAAAATGGTAAATATAATCGGAGAATTTACTTATTCGGTAATTTAAACAGAAACAAAACAACTAGTAACTTGGAGTAGAAGTTTCACATGATTAGTCACTAACTTCTTTATTCTATTTTCTCTTGTCTTTTTGCTTTTGTGTGCATTAGTTTCACTACCTTTTTACTTTTGTAAAATGTTTGTGGGTATTATTGCTGTAAACCCTCACGAGACTACAACTCGTCCATTAGGGACACCTAGGGGTTTAAAGGCTTGTTGCATACGCTAAATGCAACCGTGATCCCTACGAAAGTGGCTTAGCTTAATTTTATTTTTGTTATTTTATGTTTTGCTCGAGGACTAGCAAAATGTTAGGTTTGGGGGTGTGATGAGTGGTATTTATATCACTATTTCCCACTCATTTAACCAAATATTTTGTATAGTTTCTCGGGTTTTGTGAACATTTTGATGTGTTTTGTGTTGTTTTGCAGATAAATAAAGTTTGGGAAACATTTGAAGCAATTTGGGGCCAAAATAGAACAAAAAATGACAAAAGGGGCATTTTCGTAATTTCAGCGTCGCGACGCCTAACGTGCGCCGGACATGCTAACGTGCGCCGACTGCCACGTGTCAGAATCTGAGAAATTGGGCTTGCTAACGTGCGCCGGATCTTGCTAACGTGTGCCGATCTTGCTAACATGCGCCGGCTAACACGTGTCATCATCACAGAAGATCTGCTAAAATACGCCAGATGCCACGTGTCTAAATTCTATTGGACCAAAGCAAGCGCATGCCACGTGTCAATTTCTCATTGGACCGAATATTGGACAAATCATATGTTGCCACATGTCGACCTCTCATTTGACCGATCCTAAGCGCGTGCCACGTGTCAACTTCTCATTTGACCAAAAATCCAGCCATTCACCATGCGCCACGTGTCATCTTCTGATTCCGCCGCTCTGCCGCGTGACAAGTGTCATCTCCTGATTGTGTCGACAATGAGCGTGGTCAAAAGCCGCGTTGACCGTAAACGCGTGCCAGCGTCGCGACGCTGGGAGGTTGGGCGTCGCGACGCCGGTTGCCGAGTTTGCCTATAAATTGAGCTCTTCACCACTTCATTTGGTGTGCTTTCCTTGGAGCTTTTCCATGTTTTTAGAGGATTGCATCTAGTTTTTGTAAATAAAAATAATATTTAATTTATGTATTTTAATTTTCAGTAATAGTAATAGTTCTTCTTCTTTTTCTTCTATTTTCTTTTATGTTTTGTAGTTAAATTTCTGCTGGGGTAAAAGGTGAAACATTTATTATAATTATCTAGGTAAATCTCACTTAACTATAATTTATAAATTATAATTTAACCGGATTAATTATTGTCAGACTTTATTACCGCCTATATGGTCGGGTTAAATATAAATTACTTTACCGCCTATATGGCTCGTCTTTATGTGACAGATAATTACCGCCTCTATGGCTGGTGTAGTTGGACTAAATGGATTACCGCCTATATGGCTGGTTTCAATTGTTTAACATTATTAATTCTTGAGAAAGCAGAACAGAAAATAATTTATATATTATAATAAGTGAGATTCCTAGATAAGAAATATTAAATGTGGATCCTCTAAACCCAGCATTTTATTTTATTCTAGGGAAGTGATGAAACACAATATTCACACTTAATAATTGATTTTCTTTTTATTGGGTAATTCTTTAGTTTGTTTATTGAGTCTTAAGCTTAATGCTTCTTGTTGTCTGATCACCAATAAGATTGATGTGATAAACTTAAAATGAACTAGACATATGGATTTTAGGTTTCAGCCTTAGATTCAATAGCCCACGATCTTCCTTGAGGATAGATAACCCTTTAATAGATTTCCTTACAGGATAGACATATACCTGTTGGGCGGGGGTAGCCACAATTGGAACTTGATCTTAATGAATCCAGGTAATTTGGTTGACATAGACATATGGTTCAATTGGGTTATACTGGGTATTTGCGTCTGACTATCGACAGAGGCTTTTGCATATTTTCATGTTCCAGGTTAGCAAACTGATTTATTACACATAAATAAGAGAATCAATTCATCTTTATAATAATATTGTGTGGAGTCACGACCCTAGATCCTTGAGTCATTTCTTTTATCTTCCTTAGTATTTTCTTTTGAGTCTGTTTTTATTTTATTTTGCCAAACCACATTCAACCAACCAAAAGCAATCAATTCCCTTCTCTCCATAATTAGATACCTGTAAATAAATAGTATCTATAATTAATAACAACAGTAGGAATTAAGTCCTCGTGGGATCGATATTTTTATACTACTTGAATGATACGTGCGCTTGCGTTATACGTGTGTGTTTACGCCGGTCATATGTCTACCATAATGGGTTTAGGTATCCATATGAGTAAGTAACGATTCTTAAGAATTTAGCTAAAGCTGATCACCTATGGTGGATCGCATATATCAGAAATAGTTTCTGATTAGTTGTAAAGAATCGTGGATGTTGGACAATTATGACCAATAGCATCACTATTTGTAAAAGACATTGTGGTTTTTGTACAAATTAACTATGTGACAAAGGAAAATTCCATTTTATCATTTTGTAATTAGATTACTTGAATATATAAATGATAAAAGTCCTTATGATTAGTTCCGGATTAATAAGATATGAGACAGTATCAATCCATGAAAGGTTTAATCATTAAATATCCCTAGTCGTAGTATTATCGAGACTGGACATCGAAAATGCGGAATACGCTAGTATTACACTTGTGCGCGTTATGGAAGCGTAACGGCATAGTTCTCATATATTTGGGTATTGGATACTCATGCAAGTGTAATAGGAGGTTCTGTTTACCGATGGTACAGGAACAGCTTCGCTCTAGATAGACCCCTCGGAATCCCATTGGTAGTATGACTATGTGTCTATAGGAATCCGAATCAGGGTAGGTGTATTTGGTCTTAACCTAAGACTTGTATCGCTAATACTTGCGACAATCAATACGCTTTGGTTTTGGTCGTCCGGGACTTTAACAGTTTCTGTGTACGCCTTTTTTGGGTTTATTGAGAATCGTAGTGTATTGGGTGTGATGTCAAGATGGAAGTATCAATTCAGTCATATGGAGATGATGATCACGCAGGGATACAGAACTGGTACTCTATTATGTTCCAACTATCAAGATAATATGACAATGTCATGATTATCCGATTAAAGAGACTAGTTACTAGTGATCCGATATATGCTTCGTACGGGGCAGACACAATTCCAGCCCCAGGCCTAGCATGTGACATCCGATGCTGGATCGTAATACGCAATACTTAGTATACTATGTCTGGTATAGATTATGTATTCCTTAAAATAATATTTCTGGAGAATTGGGTAAGCACGGTGCTTTACTAGAAGCCAACCATGTCTTGTAAATCGGTAAGAACATGGTACCGGGTACGCACGTGTTCGGATAGTCCGACGACCGGATTTACTGCCAACATATCCAGGAATCTCATGGGTCGCTTCCCAAAGATTCACCGATGACGTTTGACTCGAACATAATTAATCTGGGATTAATTATGAGATAGAGAAAATTAATCTAGGTTTAATTAAGGCAAGAATTTATCTGAGATAAAATTCGATTAGAAGAGAGAGAACGATTAATTTGGAATTAATCGATTAAATAATATATTCGATATATTAATTGAAATTAGATTTCAATGCGGAATTAAAATTGGATTTTAATTCGGGCGAACGAATTAATTTAGAATTAATTCGTAAGCGACTTTAATAATAATTTTTCTAGGCATAATTATTTAATTAAATTAGATATAATTATGTCGCAACGGAAAATTCGTTAATTCAGAATTAAATGAACCCGAGCCATAAGTGTGTTAAGCGAGCCCACTCGAATTTTGAATTTTAAAGTGGGGCTCACCAACTCAAATCATTAGTCAACTTTATTTACTTTTTGGTGAAAGAAGTTGGTGGTGATTTGGTTGATAACTTGTAAAACACATTTTTCATTTGAATGACATATACCAAGATTTGATTTTGGTATTTGGTAATTGACTTTTGGAAAATCAAATACACAAAAATTGAAAAAACTCTCTCCTCTCCAACAACCAAAATCCGTGAGCCTCCTCTCCCTTCTTAGAAATTTTTCTTCAATATTTCTTCTTGCTAACACATTCAAGGAGTCATTCAAGGTGTTAGGGAAATAAATCCTTGAGTTTGGAACACAAAGAAAAGGCTTGGAGCTCTTCTTCTTCATCAAAAGTTTTGAATTTTCAACATCCAACGAAACCGATCAATGTAAGTTTTTCCGCAACTTCTTTGAGTATTCACATGAAACCATGACTTAGAAGATCCTTGGCATGTACTGGGAACCCAACAATGGTATCAGAGCCTTTTCTAAGCATGAAATGAGTTTAGGGTTTATATACTTTAATTTGGGGTTTTTTTTGTTTTGAGCATGATTTCTTCAAATTGATTGTTTGGATGTGCTTGGATGATGATGAATTAGATTTATGCATCTTAAAATTTGAGAAAAATTGATTGGATAATTTGTCCCTAAATTCCTTGAGAATGACGAATATGAACCCTAGTATAGATCATGGTGATTTTTTTGATTTTAGACCATTGGATGTGTTTAAAGCATGATGTGTATATTTATTGTTGATTTAATTAGATTGAAATCAAAATTGGATATAAATTATGCATATTGCCCTGACTTGAGAAGCATGAAATTGATTGATTTTGCTTCAATTTGTGTTGGACATAAGTTGATTAATTTAAGCATGATAAATTAGTTTAATTGATGTTTTGGAAATATTGAATTAATTAATTAATTAATTATGGTAATTACACTTTAATTAAAATAATTATGATATTTGGAATATTGTAATTAAATAAATTAGTCTTTAATTTTGAATTGGGCTAATATTGTTGTATTTGGGCTTAATGGGCTTGGTTGGGCCAAGTTTGTTTAAGACAATTGGATTGGATCCAAATTGGGCCTAAAACCATTCCACAAAGTCCAAATATAATAATTGGGCCTTTAAATAATTTAATTGGGCCTAATGGGCCTAAATTGATTTTTGGCAAAATGGTGATTCTTTATTGGGCTTTGGTTTCCAAAGTCCATGCCTTAAAAATTAATTAAAAGCTCATTGGACTTTAATTAAATTGACATTGGATGTTAATTGGGCTTTTGAGACCCATTAAGATTGGATTTAGAATCTAAGTCTAAAAGGCACACAAATAAGTGTAATTATTTAATTTGGAATTAAATTAGAATTAGTATTGACTGCAAATTAAATTGGATTTAAAATTTTAGTTCGATATAATTCAAGAATATGCACTTTGAGTACTTATTCTTAAATGAGTTGGACTCGCGCAAATCAAATCGTTGTTTGAACATTGGATGATCATTAATTCAAAGATTAATTAATTGGATTAGATTGATTGAATAACATGCTTTGTGTGAATACATGGATGTATTGTATGAATAATGTATATCGGAGGGATATTAGAAGGGTGAGGGCAATTTTGGAAATTGTTGTAATAAATTTAGAATTTATTAAATTGGACCTGCGTGTCCAGCCTTATATCTCTTGACTCTTTATATTTCTCTTCTCACCAATTTCCCTCAATGTTAATGAGGTTTCTTTATTGTATTATGTAATTGGGTAGAAGTTAGAATAGTGCTAGCCGGGGAGAGGAAAATGGGAGATTTGTTTTAGGAACAATTTGTTGAATATCCATCCGCATATCGTTATTATTTATTTCACGTCTTATTATGCTTTTAGAATGCATGCTTAAGGGTGTATGATGAGACCTAATCAAAGATAATAAATTGGTTGCCAATTTACGCGAAAAACCCTCAAACAAATATTAAGCGAATTCCCTACATTGAGTGGTTCTCTCTCAAGATCCAAGATTGGCATTGGTTTGTTGGCCAAATTCAAGATCAATGTCCATCGCGGATGTGTTTGAACCACGAAGACTTTGTTATATATCGCATGTCTTGGGCAGTTGTGACTTGTTGGCCAAAGTCAAGGTCACTTTTTGTTCATCGACATGGATGACGAAGCTTTCCAACTGTCAATGGGTCCCGCTTAACTGGAATTATTAAGCTTGTTGAGCCAAAGCCAAGGCTTAGTTGATTCAGAGGAAAAGGTTAGGAAATATATTGGATATATGTTTTGGACTTGGATGTCCACCTACCGGATCTAGGAATTGGATGGGATCCAATTGATCTTAGAGATCTACCTAGTTAAATATCATACAGCTTGTTGGCCAAAGTCAAGGTTGTGTGTTATTTAAGGGATCCTAGCCCACTAGGAAATTAGGTTTCCCGAGTACTCAACACAGGGTTAGAGGCTCGCCGAAAAATACTGGGAGGCCAGTATTGAATTTGCAATTTCGTTCAAATACTTGCCAAATACGCGCTTTCAAATTATTTTCGTCATTTTATATATTTATATTAGTTGGACTAATATTTTATTATTTTTTTTGTAACAGTTGGACTGTACCCAAAATCGTTAATTGAATAGTTAGACTATTGCAATTAAGATTGCCGGAAAGATCAACGTTAGAGACATTATCATGGGCGAAAATATCTTTGATGGTGTGAACTTTCCAGACTGGGATATGAACCTCAGGATTGTCTTGGGGGCTGAGAAGATGCTCTATACAATAGAGAGACCTCTTGGGCCCAAGCCCAGAATTGAGCAGCCGCTTGAGCTTGAGCTTTGGAAGACTCATAGTGATGACAACTCAACTACTCAATCTGTCATGCTTGCTGCAATGACCCCACAATTTCGTCATCAAAACAAGGGATTGGATCCCTATGAAATGATGTTGAAATTGAGGGACCTTCACCGATCTAACCGTAGATCGCAGAGGTACGAATTGCAGAAGAAGCTCTTTCGCTCTCGTATGTCAGAGGGTACATTTGTTGAGCACCATGTGTCGCAGATGATTGCTGACATCGAACAGCTGGGACAACTGGCAGAGTCTTCGAGGCTGAGACTTCTATAGATTTGATCTTACAGTCTCTGTCTGACAGCTGGGGCGGGTTCATCATGAACTATAATATGATGAACCAAGAAAATACTCTTGGAGTGTTGATGGTAATGCTGAAAGAGGCAGAAAATGAGCTTTTAAAGGGTAAGAAGCGCGAGGCGCACTTCGCTTCGACATCTCAGTCTGCCAAGGCTTGGCCAAAGGCTACTGGAGGTGTGAATAATAAGAAGAAAAGAAAGGGCAAGGCCAAATCATAAAAGTCTTCTGGGAAGGCAAATGATAAATTCCAAGATGTCTGCCTACAGTATGGCAAATGGGGTCACTGGAAGCGTGACTGCCGTGAGTACAAGGCACACATAAAGGAAGTGAATGCGGGAAAGGCTCCGGCTTCAGGTATGTTTGTTATTGAAATAAACATGTCTACTTCTAGTTTTAAAAATTGGATTTTTGATTCTGGTTGTGGTACTCATATATGTACTGATGTGCAAGATCTGCAGATTAGCAGGAGACTGGCTTCAAGAGAGATCGACCTCCGAGTTGGAAATGGGACTAGAGTCACCGTTTTGGCTGTTGGGACCTACATTTTGGAACTGCCCTCGGGGCATGTACTTAATTTATCAAACAGTGATTATGTACCTAGTTTGACTAGAAACATTATATCTGTATCTTGTTTAACCCAATGTGGGTATACTTTTGTATTCAAAAACACAAGGTGTTTTGTTTATAAAAATGATTTTGAGATATGCAGTGCTGATGTTAATAATGGTCTTTATATTTTTAATATAAATCAATCTCAAACATATAACATGACAAACAAAAGGCTTATATTAAGTAACAAAGATGAAACTTATATGTGGCATTGTCGTCTGTGACACATTAACAAGACTCGTATATCCACACTTTCGAAGAGTGGATACTTGGACGGATTTGATCCAAATTCATATGACGTCTACGAATCTTGTTTATTAGGCAAAATGCCTAAAACACCTTTTAGCGGTAAATGTGCACGTGCCACCGAACTGTTAGCCCTCGTTCATAGTGACGTATATGGGCCCATGTCTAGCCAGGCTAGAGGTGTATATGAATACTTCGTAACCTTTACGGATGATGCATCGCGTCATGGTTATGTGTATCTTATGAGACACAAGTCGGAAACCTTTGAGAAATTCAAAGAGTTTCGACATGAAGTAAAAAAATAGACTGGGAAAAATATTAAAACATTACGGTCGGACCGTGGTGGAGAATACTTGAGCAATGAGTTTCTTGATTACTTGAAAGAGTATGGTATTCTTTCACAGTGGACTCATGTTGGAACACCTCAATTAAACGGTGTGTCCGAACGGAGAAACCGAACTTTGTTGGACATGGTAAGGTCTATGATGAGTCGCACTGAGCTGTCAATTTCCTTCTGGGGATATGCATTAAACAGTGCAATACTTATTTTGAATAAGGTTCCGTCAAAGTCTATACAACAGACTCCATATGAAATATAGACAGGAAAGAAACCAGGTTTCTCATTCCTGAAGATTTTGGGATGCTGGGCATACGTTAAACGTTTGGATGGTACCAAACTAGAACCCAAATCGGATAAGTGCCTATTTATAGGTTATCCTAGGGAAACCAAAGGATATTACTTCTACCACCCACAAGAGAACAAGGTATTTGTTGCTCTACATGCGGTTTTCCTCGAAAAGGAATTCCTAAATGCAGTGGTAAGTGGGGGGAAAGTAGAACTCGATGAAAATCAGAGTGATACTGTTCCTGGCACCGACTCCCAAACGGAACACGAACAGTTCATCAGGGATGAGGATGCACCACAATCTTCTAATACACAAGAACCGCGTAGGTCGGAGAGAGTCAGAAAACAACCTGAGAGGTATGGGTTTCTGATCTCACCTCACGTAGATATTAATCTTATTGAGGATAATGAGCCGGCTACGTATGAGGAAGCGATATAAGATATCGACTCCGCTTTATGGCAAGAAGCCATGAAGTCCGAAATGGATTCCATGTACACCAACCAAGTTTGGACACTGGTTGATGCACCAGAAGGCATAAAGCCTATTGGTTGCAAATGGGTCTTCAAGAAGAAGACCGACATGGATGGCAACATACAAACGTACAAAGCTAGACTTGTAGCGAAAGGGTATCGTCAACAACATGGTGTCGATTACGATGAAACTTTTTCACCTTTTGCCATGATTAAATCCATTCGGATAATGCTTGTTATTGCTGCATATTTCAATTACGAGATATGGCAGATGGACGTCAAAATCGCTTTCCTTAACGGAAACCATTTGGAGGATGTTTATATGCAACAGCCTGACGGTTTTGTAGTACCTAAACATGCAGACAAGGTTTTCAAGTTAAATCGATCCATTTATGGATTAAAGCAAGCTTTGTGTTCTTGGAACTAACGTTTTGATGAGATCATAAAAGAATATGATTTCGTTCAAAACGAGGATGATCCTTGTATATATAAAAAGGTTAGTGGGAGACACTGACATTCATTGTCCTTTACATAGATGATGTATTGCTTATTGGAAATGACATTCCCATGCTACAATCAGTGAAAGCTTGGCTTTCATTAAAATTCTCCATGAAAGATATGGGAGAAGTAGCCTTTATTCTGGGAATAAAGATCTACCGGGATAGATCTAGAAAGCTGCTTAGACTCTCCCAGAGCACATACATTGACAAAGTGTTGAAGATATTCAACATGGATCAGTCTAAGAGGGGACTGTTGCCAGTGTCACATGGCGTCACTCTATCTAAGGACATGTGTCCTAAAACTCAAGATGAGAGAGACAACATGAGTCGGATCTCATTCGCTTCTGCAGTCGGATCGATCATGTATGCCATGATATGTACGCAACCTGATGTCTCGTATGCTTTGAGCATGTGTAGTCGCTATCAGGCCGATCCAGGTGATGGTCACTGGGTTGCGGTTAAGAACATCATTAAGTATCTTAGACGAACTAAGGATGCTTTATTAGTCTACGGAGATGTAGAACTTGAGGTAACTGGGTTACCGATGTAAGTTTCCAAACCAATAAAGACGACTGTAAGTCGCAATCCGGGTACATATTTTGCTTGAACAACGGAGCAGTGAGCTGGAAATCTTCCAAGCAAGAGACTGTTTCTGATTCAACAACAGAAGCGGAATATATTGCTGCAGCTGAGGCAGCAAAAGAGGCAGTTTGGATCCATAAATTCCTAATTGGATTAGGAGTAGTTTCGTTAGCAGCTGAGCCCGTTCCTTTGTATTGTGACAATAACAGGGCTATAACGCAGGCTAAGGAACCGCGATCTCATCAACGATCCAAGCATGTACTTTGACGTTTCCATCTGATTCGTGAGATCATACATCGTGGCGATGTGAAGATCGAGAAGGTCGCATCAGATGACAACATTGCAGATCCACTGACGAATGTTATTTCTCAGCAAAAGTTTGAGCGACATGTATATAGTTCAGGTGTTAGATACTTGAGTGATTGGCTATAGGCCAAGTGGGAGATTGTTGGACAATTATGACCAATAGCATCACTATTTGTAAAAGACATTGTTGTTTTTGTACAAATTAACTATGTGACAAAGAAAATTGTCATTTTATCATTTTGTAATTAGATTACTTGAATATATAAATGATAAAAGTCCTTATGATTAGTTCCGGATTAATAAGATATGAGACAATATTAATCCATGAAAGGTTTAATCATTAAATATCCCTAGTCGTAGTATTATCGAGACTGGACATCGATAATACGGAATAGGCTAGTATTACACTTGTGCGCATTATGGAAGCGTAATGGTATAGTTCTCATATATGTGGGTATTGGATACTCATGCAAGTGTAATAGAAGGTTCTGTTTACTGATGGTACGGGAACAACTTCGCTCTGGATAGACCCATTGGAATCCCATTAGTAGTATGACTATGTGTCTATGGGAATCCGAATCAGGGTAGGTGTATTTGGTCTTAACCTAAGACTTGCATCGCTAATACTTGCGACAATCAATACGCTTTGGTTTTGGTCGTCCGAGACTTTAACAAGTTTTTTTATGCCTCTTCTGGGTTTATTGAGAATCGTAGTGTATTGGGTGTGATGTCAAGATGGAAGTATCACTTCAGTCATATGGAGATGATGATCACGCAGGGATATAGAACTGGTACTCTATTATGTTGCAACTATCAGGATAATATGAAAAGGTCATGATTATCTGATTAAAGAGACTAGTTGCTAGTGATCCGATATATGCTTCGTACGGGGCAGACACAATTCCAGCCCCAGACCTAGCATGTGACATCCGATGTTGGATCGTAATACGCAATACTTAGTATACTACGCCTGGTATAGATTATGTATTCCTTAAAAGAATATTTCTGGAGAATTGGGTAAGCACAGTGCTTTGCTAGAAGCCAACCATGTCTTGTAAATCAGTAAGAACGTGGTATCGGGTACGCACGTGTTCGGATAGTCCGACGACCGGATTTACTGCCAACATATTCAGAAATCTCATGGGTCGATTCCCAAAGATTCACCGATGACGTTTGACTCGAACAGAATTAATCTGGGATTAATTATGAGAGAGAGAAAATTTATCTAGGATTAATTGCGGCAAGAATTTATCTGGGATAAAATTCGATTAGAAGAGAGAGAACGATTAATTTGGAATTAATCGATTAAATAATATATTTGATATATTAATTGAAATTAGATTTCAATGCGGAATTAAAATTGGATTTTAATTCGGGCGAACGAATTAATTTAGAATTAATTCGTAAGCGACTTTAATAATAATTTTGCTAGGCATAATTATTTAATTAAATTATATTTAATTATGTCGCAACGGAAAATTCGTTAATTCGGAATTAAACGAACCTAAGCCAGAAGTGTGTTAAGCGGGCCCACTCGAATTTTGAATTTTAAAGTGGGGCCCACCAATTCAAATCATTAGTCAACTTTATTTACTTTTTGGTGATAGAAGTTGGTGGTGATTTGGTTGATAACTTGTAAAACACATTTTTTCATTTGAATGACATATACCAAGATTTGATTTTGGTATTTGGTAATTGACTTTTGGAAAATCAAATACACAAAAATTGAAAAAACTCTCTCCTCTCCAACAACCAAAAACCGTGAGCCTCTTCTCCCTTCTTAGAAATTTTGCTTCAAAATTTCTTCTTGCTAGCTCATTCAAGGAGTCATTCAAGGTGTTAGGGAAAAAAATCCTTGAGTTTGGAACACAAAGAAATGGCTTGGAGCTCTTCTTCTTCATCAAAAGTTTTGAATTTTCAACATCCAACGAAACAGATCAATGTAAGTTTTTCCGCAACTTCTTTGAGTATTCACATGAAATCATGACTTAGAAGGTCCTTGGCATGTTATAGGAACCCAACAGTGGACATATCGACATGAGATGTGTGTCTTAGAAACTTGACAGTGTAATCTATGCTTTCTAAGCACAAATCGGATAGCCTAAGACGAAGGGATTGTTAAACATATGTGATGATCTTGGTTCATATGTGGGTTTTTAGGAGTGTAGACAAAGGCTCCCATCGGCAAAGGATTGCCCACAACTAGGTCTCCCCACTCAATGGTTCGAGTGACCAAGTGAGCGTACCTTTTTTATACGCTATGGTACGTGACAACGAGTGATGATACATGAATGACTGTCAAATGGATTTCTTATTGAAGATTCCCCAGAGGGAGGGTGGAGCGAACTCTCTTAAATTCCCTTGCCTCTTAGGCTCTTATCGCCTTGGTGATAGGAATAAACAATAAGTCCTCCAAATTAGTCCATCACGGTAAGCTTCAAGTAAATGATTATTTAGGTGCCTTCACAGCTTTTCCTTTCAGCTATAGAAAGGTAGTGAATGAAGGAAGACACCAAACCATTACCTAGCTCTAATAATGCCTTTGGTTAAACCCCTTGGACCCAATCCACTATAGACACGGTTAACTAAAAAAAAAATCACAAACATTACAAGACATTATTTCGGGGCCGATTCTCTATCCCCAGTGGAGTCGCCAGACTGTAGGACACAGAAATCAGCGACGCTGCTCCAAGCTCACGGATCGGTCAGGAGTACGGAGTAGCCTGCGGGGGACTAAACCAAAGAAATAAAAATAGAGTCGCCACCTAGTGTGAACTGGGAAATGATTTAAGGCCGCACTCACCCCTCGTAAGGGAAGACCTCAAACCGTTGGGTTCGGAATGTTCCCTTACTTATGTCACTTGTAATGAACAGATTCATGCAATAATATAACCAAGTCTACGCAACATACACATGCAAGAATAACCTATATCTAAGTTTGCATACAACCTATATCTAAGTTTGCATACATAGGAGTAAAACCTATATCTAAGTTTGCTTGCATAGAAGTAAGTGAAATAAAGGCAAGCTCACAATCTCATGAACATATCAAATAGATAAATGCGGAAGTATAAATAAATAATAACTGTAAAAGCATAAATATTGAAGAGAGATAATTAATTTCCTAACGTGAAAGAAATAACTAAAGAGGCAATCACGCATGCGGAACAATGAAGAAAGATAAATAACACAAAACAAATGCGGAACAATAAAACAACCATAAATCCAAATTAAATGCGAAATAGTAAAAAGCCAAATAACGCGAAATAAATGCCAAATAATGAAATATGTGGCAAAAGTATTTGGTCATTTTCAATGTAGGACTTCGTATGCCCGATTGGATGTATTTCACGTCCAACTATGCATGCCGTTTCCAGGACGACAAAATAAAATATAACAAAGGGTGCCCTCAGGTCTTACCTTTTAAGTCGCTTCTTGGAAGTGCGTTACGTCATCGTCGGAAGGGTTAATGCTCCGTAACTTTTCTGGTTCACTGGTTCAATATTTTCCTTCGTCGCCTCGCTATTTTGGGCTGCTGTTTTCTCTATTTTGGACTGCTGTTTTTGCTGCTATTTTTGGACTGTTTTAGGGTGCAATTTTTTGGTGATTTATGGACTGTTTTAGGGGTGCAGTTTTTGGTGATTTACGACTATTTTTTGGGTGCAGTTTGTGATAATTTGGGGGTGTTTGGGGTAGCTGTTTTGTTGTAATTTGGGGGTGTTGTAGGCTGCTATTTTTGTGATTGTTTGGGTGTGTTTAGGGGCTGCAGTTTTCGGTGATGGGGGGATGTTTTAGGTTGAGTTCTACGGACGTTTGAGGGTTGTTTTAGGTGGATATTTTCGGTGGTTGAAAGCTGTTTTGGGGCTTGGTTTCGATGATTAAGGGAGGGTATTTTGCCAGTTACTGTTCGGTGAAGGAGGTGTTTTTTGGTTGCTGTTTGGCGTGAATGGAGGGCTCTCGTTTGTTGCTGTTTGGCATGAATGGAGGGCTCTCTTGGGGGGGTTAGGTTGCCGTGAGGATGCTAGGGTTATTTTTCTGTGTTTGGGCGTGAATGAGCTCTCTCCAGGGGGTGAAGGGTTTGGTTTGTGCTCCATTTTATGAGAAAGGGTTAGGGTTGTCCTTATTTGGGTAGGAAAGAAATCATGCAATCATGGGGGGTATCTTTTAATTAGTGTTATAAGGAAAAGATCTATTCAATTTAGGAAGGTGATTTGTTTTAGTTTAGGAAAGGGATTTATGTGATCTGATTTGATTTATTTAATTTAGGCATGTGATTTATTTAAATTAGGAAGGTGATTTATTTAGATTTTAACATGTGTTTAATGTGTTGGATATTTTTGGAGGGGATTTGGAGGCTTGTGGGCGTTTGGGATAGCTTTTGGGTGGGCTTGGGCATGTGGCTTAGTGGTGTGTGGGCTTGGGCGTGTGGCTTGGTGTGGGATGCGTGGACTTTGGGGCGAGGATAAATTTTAAAACAGAGGTCCATCAAGCGAACCCGAGGCTAAGAAAACGAATGAAACCTAGAAAGGTATTGAGTTTTCCCTTCCGATGTCCATTTCCATGACTTTCGCAACTAAAAGGGTAGTGCCTCCATACGAGGCTCATCATCGGGTCTTATGCAAAAATGCAGTGTCTACAATTAGCATAAGTAAAAGAAGTGATTAGAGAAGCTTTGGAAGTTCTCTATAATTTTTCAACAATGAGGAATCAAGATTGGATCTTGGAATGGAGTTTGTTAACATTGGAATTAAGATTGGATCTTAGAGTCAAGTTTGCTAACTTTGGAAGTTCTCTACAATATTTCAACAAGGAGAAGAAGATTCGATCTTGGAATCAAGTTTACTAGGTAAGTCTGATCTTCTATAAAGCTATGTTTTTCATTAGTGAGTTACCATTAGTGAAACATATAGTGATGTATTATGTATTAGATATATAATAACATAGCTCGATGTTGAAATTAAGCTAATGAATTGTGTATGGATTCTTTGGAAGCATAAACACTATATGTTTGTGATTTGGTCAAAATATTTATATTGGAGATAAACATAAAATTAGAGTTTGGAAAGTTTGGAGTTATGGCTACCATTCTAGAATCACTTGACTACCTTTGGGTGACCTAGAATTGTTCATGAGTCATTTCATTGTAGGATTCTATTTTGATTTGTGATTTTATCTAAATAAATACATATATATATATATATATATATATATATATATATATATAAATTGAGAATAAATATATGTTTATTTTATAACATGTGTTGATGTTGGTTTTGAAATTAAAATTATTTTGGGTGATTTTAAAAGGTAATTAAGGTTTTTTTTAAAACAATTATACTTCAACGCATAGTAGCACAGCTGTTGTGCGCATAGTGCGTTGTAGAGAAAGAAGATGCTTGCTTACACAAGCAGTATGCATGCTGCTTATGCCCATGCGTGTGTTTGGCCCGAGCGACGCGCGTTTTTTGTATTTTCTCTGATTTTGGTTTTTTCGGACTCCGATTTATCTTTGTTTTTCCCTAAACACTTGTAATGGAATATAGTTTTCATTTAAATATTTAAAAATACACCCATGCTCAATTACCACAGGTTATACCCATTTTCACTGCGTGGGGCATCGATCCGAACTTAGGGGTCCTATATCCGCCCAAATATAACGGTATCTAAGCAGGTCTTAACCACACAACACGTGTTGCATGTTTAACATGTTTTTGAATCTATTCCTCTATAATTTTAATATAATTATGAATAAGTCATATTGGATATATTGTATGTCTTAAATTAATTTTTTTATTTTAAACCAAGTATGTTAATGTCTTGATTGTCAAAAATCTCTTGTGATTAGGTGATTACTTTATTTAAGTAATAGTATTAATAATGTTGGAGCATTATTGGATGGTATGTCTTGTCAATATAGAGATGAATGAGTTCTTACTACTTATGCCCAAGATCGTCATTAGTGTGAGGGTATAAATGCTCAGAACTTATGTCGCTTCGGTAAAACATTAGATGTAGCATGATGAGTTAATGTAGTCACCTAATAATGTCATTATTGTGAGGGTATATTTGCGAAGCTCATTAGTGCACTTTGACAAGTATACACCTGGAACACGTCTTAGTCTAACACTGTCATTAGTGTGAGGATAAGAAACGGTTCAGGACCAAACAAGGAGTCACATGGATGTGATTGATCTTTAATGTCTGCTTAATTAGTTTATGAAGGCTAAGATCGTCATTAGTGTGATACTGGAGTAAATGTCATGGGATCCACTTCCAGTTATGAAATTTTGATTGTCAAATTTCTATTTTTCCGTTAAGGGAGATTACGGAACTACGTAAAATATTAGGAGTGCACTAATAGATTTAAAAAATCATAATCGTATTAGTGTTTTTATATTGAAATGAAAAATATACTGCTAGTGTTTAATTATTGTCATGTAGATGGTTGTCGTAAATCCATTAGCGAGATTTTTATATTCTAATAAACTGAACGGAATATTGAACTACTTAGAGAATGAGATGAACATATGTCTTGAGTTGGAGTCGGAACGATTGAGGTATATTACGCTCAATCCAATGTCTGTCGAAATTATTCTGAATTTGCTTAGTCAGTACATAAATGTATCAAATGTCTGGAGCATTGTAAGAACATTCAAGAAGTTGTTCGAAGCAAATCAAGAAATTGAGATATATTGGAGGTTTAAGGAATTATTCCATGCTACGCTCAAGGATGGAAAAATGGTTAACATTCATGTTTTGAACATGATTGACCAGATCTGATATATGGAACGACATGACATTATGATAAATAAAAGGCTAGGCCAAAATCTGATTTTATCTTTTTCACCCAATACATATGCTGGTTTTGTGATGCATTTGATGCAAGCCGCATATGAAGAGCTTCACAATATGTTACTGTAGGCACTGCATTTTTACATATAAGTCCCGATGATGATTCTCGTATGGAGGCACTACCTCTTAAGTTGTGGAAGCCGCGGGAAACGGACATCGGAAGGGAAAGTCAGAAATCAATACCCTGTTGGATTTAATTCGTTTGCTTAGCTTCGGGTTTGCTCGTTGAACCTCTATTTTAAAACTTTTCCTTGGCCCAAAACCCCGCCAAGCCACACACTAGCCCTCACACATCACCAAGCCCACCAAAAGGACCAACCACATGCCCAAACCCCCTAATTCACGCCCAAAGCCTTCCAAAATAACAAATCCACACATTACAAAAATCTTGAAATCAAACCAAATAACTTTCCCAAATTAAAAGATTCAAATTAAATCTCATCAATCAACTTCCTAATTAAATTAAATCACATTCCAAACTAAATAAAATCAAATCAAATTAAATCAAGTTACCTTCCTAAATTGAAGAGATCCGTTCCTTATGACACACAAATTAAATATTCCCCAATAATTACATAATATTCCTTCCCTATTCACATAAGGACAACCCCAACCCTTGCCTATAAAAAAAAGCATAAACCAACCCTTCACTCCCCTAGCATTCACGCCCAAAAAAGACACTCACCAGCCATCTTCACTCTTGCTCACTCTCTCGGCAATCAAAACCCCCCACAAACAGCCCTCAACCTTATGCAAAAAACCCCCCACGCACAGCAACCTTCACCAAACTCTCGGCAACACAGCCCATTCACACCTAAAATCCCATTCATGACATTGCTCCTTCTCGGCAACACAGCCCTACTTCACGCTAAAGCTCCCTTCAAACATCCACCTGCCTACTTCACGCTAAAGCCCCCTTCAACAGCCCCACCCACGTAGCCTTCAACAGTCCACTCACGTAGCCTTCAACAGTCCACTCAAATTCACATCACAAACCCTCAATCACGTGAATCAACAAAACACACAAAGCCCTCGCCAACTGCAACAGCCCCTCACGCTACAAACCCTCACTCCTTACGTAGCCCATCACATAAGCCCCACGAAACAGCCTCCCTTCACACCCAAACAGTCCCCAAAAAATTGCACAACCAGAACATCAAAAACTACAACAAAAACAGTCCCAAAACCGCACAAAACAGCCTCAAAACAGCCCCCGAATACCGCAAATAGTAACCAAACACAGCAACCAGAAAATACAGCGAAAACAGTGAGCAAACACCAGCCCAAAATAGTGAAGCAACGAAGGAAAACAACGAACCAGTAAATCGAAAAAGTTACGGAGCATCAATCCTTCCGAAAACCGCGTAGCGCACTTCCAATAGACGACTTGAGAGGTTAGACCTTAGGGTACCTTTTTTTTTATTCCCGCACTTTCTTTCCGTTAGTTATTATTATTTCTTCGCATGCGTATTATAGTTTCATGTACGTTGTGGCCATGAGATGAATGAAATATGTGTTATCTCTAGCGGTATATCGGATGGAAACCCGGATGTAAATTCCGTAGCCGAATCCGAATGGACGGTAGTGCGGTCTACACTCGGGACACAATGCCACGTATCGCTTGAGAGACACACATATTTCGTTTCATCCAATCTTATGTTTATTCATAATTTAGTTGTTTATTATGTTATTTTCTTTTAGGCATGATTTAGTCGTTTAGTATGTTATTTTCTTTTTTATGCATGATTTATTTGTTTAATATGATATTTTGTATGCATGATTTATTTGTGTTTCCGCATGTATTAATTTAACGTGTTCATGAGATTATTGTGTGTTTGCCGTTATGACGACTTACTTTTATGCATGCAAACTTAGATATAAGTTATATGCAAACTTAGATATAGGCTTCATTATCATACATATGAACGTAGAAGTAGGATCCTCTTGGGAATATATGTTGCGTAGACTCGGTTATATTATCATATAAATCCGTTCATTACAAGTGGCATAAATAAGGGACCATTCTGAACCCAACGGTTTGAGGTCTTCCCTTGCGAGGGGTGAGTGCGGCCTTAAATCATTTTCCCAGTTCACACTGGGTGGCGACTCCATGTTATTTCTCCGATTTAGTTCCCCCGTGGGCTACTCTGTACTCCCGACTAGGCCTCGAGCCTAGAACAACGTCACCGATTTCTGTGTCCTACAGTCTGGCAACTCCACTGAGGATAGAGAATCGGCCCCGAAATAATGCCTTGTAATGTTTGTGATTTTTGTTTTAGTTAATCGTGTCTATCGTGGGTTGAAGGGGTTTAATCAAAGGCGCTATTAGAGCTAAGTAATGGTTTGGTGTCTTCCTTCATTCACTACCTTTCTATAGCTGAAGGGAAAAGCTGTGAAGGCACCTAGGTAATCATTTACTTGAAGCTTACTGTGATGGACTAATTTGGAGGACCTACTCTTTATTCCTGTCACCAAGGTGATAAGAGCCTAAGAGGTTTGGATATTTAAAAAAGTCTGCTCCACCCTCCCTCTGGGGAATCTTCAATAGGAAATCCATCTGACAGTCAATCATGCATCATAACTAGTTGGCACGTACCTTAGCATATAAAAAAGGTGCGCTCACTTGGTCGCTCGGACCCTTGAGTGGGGAGACCTAGTTGTGGGCAATCCTTCGTCAACGGGAGCCTTTGTCTATACCCCTATAAACCCACACGTGAACTGTAGTTGTAGGACCAATAGAAACTATCCATTTATGCATATGTTTAGGACTCATTTGGATTCAGTTGGACCTTTCGTCATGAGTTGTGAACTTGTTGGGCCGTTTAAACTGGACAAATTTGTGCCTTATGACAATTGGGCCAAAAGCTTCTAAAATGCCCATGGGTCATTTTGTGTTTAGGCCCCTCATCCTTTGAAGTTGTTTAGCCATGTTATCGCAAAAGTGTAAACCTGTTGGGCCTTTTCAATTGGGACAAGTTTGCACCGCGCAATAGTATGATTGAATGCTTCAAAATGATAATGGGCCAACTTATATATTCAATGCATCGCACGCATACATGCTAACATGCATTTTTAAGAGAAATCATAGATACCCGTTGGGTTAGGGAAGAGGGAAGACTCGTCAAAAGGCCATCAGTAAATATGAGTGAATCAGAGAACGAGGTATCCCGTATGGATCAGCTGGAAATAAGTCTCACCAAGGTTACCGAGCAGTTGCAAGCTTTGACCACCGCTGTGACCAATATGGATGTGCCCCATGCTGGGGGAGGCTCTGAGAATGAGAGGCATGAGGACCCTCCGAACAGATTAAGTGATGATATCCATGTCTTTGATGATGACATGACTGAGTATGAAGCATGCATCTTTGGACTGACTGCATTGATAACCTTGAAGGCTAAGAACGTCGAAGTTTACGGAGACTCGATGTTGGTAGTCCGGAAGATCCAATGAGAATGGGAATTGAAGGAAGAACGATTGAAACCCTACTTATTCCACCTCAGGAATCTTGCACAAGCCCTCCCCGATTGTAGATTTCAGCACTTGCCGCGAGAAGAAAATCAAATGGCCGACGCGTTAGCTACACTAGCCGAAACTTGGGAAAATCTGGAGAAGTTGGGGATGAGACCTCTGTTGTTGACAACGGCAAACAAACTGGTTTATGAGATAGAAAGAATCTTGGAAGTAGAGGTCAACAATGGGAAACCTTGGTATTACGATATTCAGCGGTACTTAAAACACGGGGAATTCCCAGAAGAAGCGAGTAGAAAGGACCGGATAGCCATTCAGAATTTGGCTTCCCAATATGTAAGTCTGAAGGGAGAACTATACAAGAGACAGGCGAATGGCATCCAGCTGAAGTGTTTAAGAAAAGAAGAGGCTCAGAAGGCAATGGAAGAAGTACATGCCGGGGTATGTGGACCGCACATGAATGGATTGAATTTGTCTCGCAAGATAGTAAGACAAGGCTTTTACTGGTAAACCATGGAAGCTGACTGCGCAAAGATGGTAAAGCATTGTCACGATTTCCAAGCACACGGTGACTTGAATCATTTGCCGCACACAGAGTTGCATAAGTTATCAGAGTCGTGGCCTTTCTCAGCATGGGGAATTGACATGATCGGGGAAATTCGGCCGCACGCATCAAATGGACATCGCTTCATAGTAGTGGCAGTAGACTACTTTTCAAAATGGGTGGAAGTTGAGTCATTCCGTAATGTTACAGCAAAGCAGATGGCGAAGTTCATAGCCCGGAATCTCATATGTCGATATGGAATGCCGCATCACGTGGTCACAGACAATGGAGTCCAGTTTCACGTGGCTACAGAAGTACAGGATAGGACATCACAAGTCATCACCTTACAGACCACAGGCAAACGAGGCAGTCGAGGCAGCCAATAAAATAGTAAATAGGATACTAGCCAAGATGACAGAGAACTATAAAGATTAGGCTGACAAACTACCCTACGCCCTGTGGGGGTACAGAACTTTTGTGAGAACATCGACGGGAGCCACGCCTTACTCTTTGGTCTACTGAATGTAAGCAGTATTGCCAGTAGAAGTTGAGATACAGTCCATGCGGGTATTAGCAGAAGCAGAGTTACCTGAACAAGAATGGGTTTCACAGAGATTTGAATAGTTAGCGTTACTGGATGAAAAGAGAACGAAGTTTTTATGTCATATGCAGTTATACCAGAAGAGGTTGGCTCGAGCATTCAACAAGAAGGTGCGTCCTACCAAGATCAGAAAGGGTGATCTGGTACTTAAGCAGCCAAACTAGGAAGGACCCTACATAGTCCAGAAAGTAATGTGAAATGGGGCAGTGAAACTGTCAGATTTGGAAGGGAACGAGTTCACCGAGCCGATCAACGTAGACAGATTGAAGCAGTATTTTTCCTGAGGAAGAGAAGACCGAGCGATCACCAAGAAGACTGGCGGAAGACCTAACCCAACGGAATAGGAAATTCATTCATGCATGCATGTATACACGTAACGTATTTGCATTTTTTTGTGTTTTTTTTTGTTTTGTATTAACAGGTTTCGGGAATGGATCCCAGGGTTGAGGCCCATATCAGTATCAGTTTCGGGGATGAGTCCCAAGGTTGAGGCCCGCATCAGTGTCAGTTTCGGGGATAAGTCCCAAGGTTGAGGCCCACATCAGTATAAGTTTCGGGAATGGATCCCAGGGGGCGAAGCCCACATTATCAGCGGTTGAAAGGAAGAATTTCAGTGGAGTGAGTGAAAAAAAAAAGATAAGTCTTTGATGGTTATGCATATGTCCAGTGATGACATTGTTTGCTGTAGGGTGAAACCTTAGAAACGATGAGTGTGAGATGTGCCCTCATCTAGTATTCTGAGTGGTTGATCTCGGCTAGAATAGCGAGCACTTGATTACGAGATCTTAGTAGTAGAAGCTTGAGTAGTCGGCGAGATGACTAGTTGAAGAGATGGTGGATCAGTGAATGACCGTTTGCCTATATGTCCATCCTAGTTTACTTATGTTACGATATGTGATATGGTTGGAAGCGAAGAAAAAGTCTCTGAATAGAAAAGAAAAAAAAATAGATCACTTATAACCGATAAGCGTGAAGCTACCCATGGGCGAGTATTAGGACCACCATGAGGAGAAATGCTACCTTAAAGGGTAGGTGTGTCGAAAAAAAGAGAAAGAAAGAAAAGAGAAAAAGAAAAAGAAAAAAGAAAAAGAAAGTTCAAAATGAAAAGAAAGAAAAGAAAGAGACGAAAGAAAAAAAGAAGAAAACCATATCATGTTGAGTACGAGGAAGTAATCACAGAGTATGATCAAGACATCTAGGTTGGTTAGACCCATTGATCCAATTCTCCAAGACAAAATCATCGAGTTGGCTTACTTAAGGATTGGCACACACACACTGGGAGTCTAGTTCAGATCACTCATTCAGACGGTCGGGTTTGAGTATATCAAGTACTTTGAAGGTTCTCTGGTTTCGACATGAAGCATTCTTTGAGGATGAAAATATGTTTGGCTATCGGGATTATCTCGTGAGAGGAAGTATAGGATGTTGGTATGCAACATCGCATCAAGAGATCTACCTTGACCTAAAGAAAACAGCAAAGCACAATAAAATGAACCAAGACTGGGTGACAAGTCTACCCTTTCTCATACAGCACGGTTCAGGAATGAACCATCACATCAGCAATGCCTCGGGGAAGAGGTTCAGTATGCCGGGAATGGAATTTCGAGGATGGAGCATGGGTCGAGGCCCATATCAGTATCAGTCTGGGGATGAGTCCCAGGGTCGAGGCCCACATCAGTATCAGTTTGGGGATGAGTCACAGGGTCGAGGCCCACATCAGCATCAATTTTAGGGATGAGTCCTAGGGTCGAGGCCCACATCAGTATCATTTTGGGGATGCGTCCCAGGGTCGAGGCCCACATTGTCAGCAGTATTGGGATACGTCCCAGGGTCGAGGCCCACGTTGTCAACAGTTTTGGGAAGTGTCCCAGGGTCGAGGCCCACATCATCAGAGTTTTGGAATGAATCCCAAGGTCGAGGCCCACATCGTCAGAGTTTTGGAATGAATCCGGGAATGAATCTCAGGGTCGAGGCCCACATCGTCAGAGTTTTGGAATGAATCCGGGAATAAATCCCAGGGTCGAGACCCACATCGTCAGAGTTTTGGAATGAATCCCAGGGTCGAGGACAACATCGTCAGAGTTTTAGAATGAATCCGAGAATGAATCCCAGGGTCGAGGCCCACATCGTCAGAGTTTTAGAATGAATCCAGGAATGATTCTTAGGGTCGAGGTCCACATCGTCAGAGTTTTGGAATGAATCCGGGAATGAATTCCAGGGTCGAGGCCCACATCGTCAGAGTTTTGGAATGAATCCGGGAATGAATCCCAGGGTCGAGGCCAACATCATCATAGTTTTCGAATGAATCCCAGGGCCGAGGCCCACGTTATCAACTCTGTTCGGGAATGGACCACCTCTTATCAGCTCAGTCCGGTAGTGATTCCTAGAGATCGCAGCATCGTGCATGGATGAACCTCAGGGGTCGTATCACCCTACCACTAGATCAATTCAGTTTGAGGCAGTAGGCAAGACAGGCAGCAGCTGGTGAGCCAGGTAAGTAAAAATGAATTGCATAACTTTGATAGGATTGTCATTGTCACACACTGCACAAGTCCCATCAAAGTGGGGGTGACTGTAGGCACTGCATTTTTGTATATAAGTCCTGATGATGAGTCTCGTATCGAGGCACTACCTCTTAAGTTGCGGAAGCCGCGGGAAACAGACATCGGAAGGGAAAAGTCAGAAATCAATACCCTGTTGGATTTAATTCGTTTGCTTAGCTTTGGGTTTGCTCATTGAACCTCTATTTTTCCTTGGCCCAAAACCCCTCCAAGCCACACACCAGCCCTCACGCATCACCAAGCCACACACCAAGCCCACCAAAAGGACCAACCACATGCCCAAACCCCTTAATTCAAGCCCAAAGCCTTCCAAAATAAAAAATCCACACATTAAACACATGTTGAAATCAAACCAAATCACCTTCCCAAATTAAAAGATTCAAATTAAATCTCATCAATCACCTTCCTAATTAAATTAAATCACATTCCAAACTAAATAAAATCAAATCAAATTAAATCAAGTTACCTTCCTAAATTGAAGAGATCCTTTCCTTATGACACACAAATTAAATATTCCCCCATAATTACACAATATTCCTTCCCTATTCACATAAGGACAACCCCAACCCTTGCCTATAAAAAGAAGCATAAGCCAACTCTTCACTCCCATAGCATTCACGCCCAAAAAAGAAATTCACCAGCTAGCTTCACTCTTGCTCACTCTTTCAGCAATCAAAACCCCCCACAAACAGCCATCAACCTCTCACAATCAAAACCCCCCACAAACAGCCCTCAACCTCACGCACAAAACCTTCCACGCCCAAAACCACACAAAACAGCCTCCGAATTCCGCAAACAGTAGCCAAACACAGCAACCAGAAAATACAGTGAAAACAGTGAGCAAACAGCAGCCCAAAACAGTGAAGCAATGAAGGAAAACAACGAACCAGTAAATCGAAAAAGTTGCGGAGCAACAACCCTTCCGACAACCACGTAGCGCACTTCCAAGAGACGACTTAAGAGGTTAGACCTGAGGGCACCTTTTTATTTATTCCCGCACTTTCTTTCCGTTAGTTATTATTATTTCTTCGCATGCGTATTATAGTTTCATGTAAGTTGTGGCGATGGGATGAGTGAAATATGTGTTATCTCTAGCGGTATATCGGATGGAAACCCGGACGTAAATTTCGTAGCCAAATCCAAATAGACGGTAGTGCGGTCTGCACTCGGGACACAATGCCACGTACCGCTTGAGAGAGACACATATTTTGTTTCATCCAATCTTATGTTTATTCATAATTTAGTCGTTTAGTATGTTATTTTATTTTAGGCATGATTTAGTCGTTTAGTATGTTATTTTCTTTTTTATGCATGATTTAGTTGTTTAATATGATATTTTGTATGCATGATTTATTTGTGTTTCCGCATGTATTAATTTAACGTGTTCATGAGATTATTGTGTGTTTTCTGTTATGACGACTTACTTTTATGGATGCAAACTTAGATATAGGTTATATGCAAACTTAGATATAGACTTCATTTTCATGCATGTGAACGTAGAAGTATGATACTCTTGGGAATATATGTTGCATAGACTCGATTATATTATCACATAAATCTGTTTATTACAAGTTGCATAAGTAAGGGACCATTCTGAACCCAACGGTTTGAGGTCTTCCCTTACGAGAGGTGAGTGCGGCCTTAAATCATTTTCCCAATTCACACTGGGTGGCGACTCCATGTTATTTCTCCGGTTTAGTTCCCCCGCGGGCTACTCCGTACTCCCGACTAGGCCACGAGACTGGAACAGCGTCGTCGATTTCTGTGTCTTACAGTTACGCTCGGTGGATCATGATTTGAAGAAATGGAATCACACTTTGTACCTTCATGGTGGAGCAAGCTCTTCAAAGACTTATAGGAAGTCTAAGAAGATTAAAGTGGGAAATAAGAAGAAAGATTCCAAGAAACAAACTACATGATGGCATGTAGCTTATGATGCATGTCTACACTGCAAGAAGTTTGGACACTGGAAGAAAGGTTGTCCAAAGCTGAAAGGAAAAGTATGAACCTCAGGTACGCTTTATTTTTTCCTATTATTGACATCTCATTAGCCATAGATTCAAATAGTGGTTGGGTGTTAGACACCGGTAGTCCTACTCATATTTTCAACCTCATGCAAGTCATGAGAGTTTAAAGAAGGCTAAATAAAGAGGAGATCCAGCTTAGAGTTGGAAATAGCGAGACATTGGATGTCAAAGCCATAAGAACAATTGTTCTCGATCTCCGTAATAGAAGCAAATTAGATTTACATGACTGTTATTATGTACCCTCTCTTATCAGACAGATAACATCTTTACCGATATTAGATAAAGAGAGATATAAAATAAACATTAAAGATAGTTCATTATGTTTATATGACAAATATAACTTTTTGATACGTGAATGTTCTTTATTTAACAGTCATTATGTTTTCGAAACATATTGAGATGTCTTTAATAAAGAGGAAAATACAAGTAGAAGATCTGAATTAAATAATACTGAATTATGATACATGAGATTAGGCCACATAGGTGTTAAAGGTATATCAAAATTGGTTAATGATTGTTTTATTGAAAATCTTACCTTAGATCCTTATCTGATTTGTGAGTCATGTAACTAAGGGAAAATGACAAAGGCCCAATTTCTTGGTGTTGGACACCGTGTTGAAGATTTATAAAGCTAATACACAGTGATGTGTGTGGTACATTAAATCATGTCGCTGATGATGGTTCAACATACTTCATGACTTCACGGATGATAAGTCAAGATACGGATATGTCTATTTGATGACACATAAATCGGAGATATTTTACAAGTTCAAAATATTCAGAAATGAAGTAGAAAAACAAAACGGTAAATTCATCAAGTGCCTTCGATCAGATCGAGGTGGTGAATTCATGACTGATGAATTCAGAAGTTATTTAAGGGAAAATGGGATTCTCGCCAAATATAGCCCACCAGGAACTCCTCAACACAATGGTGTGTCTGAACGAAGAAATTGTACTTTATTGGATATGATGCGATCTATGAAGAGCTACACATATCTTCCATATTACCTTTGGGTTAAAATTCTACGACCCAATATTAGATATGGTACAATAGAAATCTCAGTCTTAGATATTTAAAGATTTGGGATTGTCCTGCATACGTTAGAGTTGCGCATTGGGATAAACTATCACCCAGAGGATATAAATTATAGGAATCACTTTTCTAACACAGGGGAAACGCGTTAGGCACTCGGGATCGGACTATAAAAAATTTGATGCCCTTCTCTCCTTAAGGACGAATCTGACTAGCTCCACCACTAAAAGTTTGCTACAATTTTCAACAAAATTTCAGCCCCGGAACAGCCCTAGAACAGCGGCACAAAACTGGACTATTTTGCACCCGAAATATGCCGAACTCACTGCCCAAATCAGCCTATATTTGTGTGAACAGCCTCTGTGTTTCAGATCTATTTTTCTAGTTAACAACAGCCCCAACACAGTCCTAAAACACCTCTAAAAGTACCCCAAAAAATCTAGATTAAAAAGAACTCAAACCGTGCCCCGAAACACAACTTTTGTGAGCGGCAGTGAGCAGAAAATTGCTCACTGCCGTGTAGTATGTTTGTAGAAGGCGATTATGATTTTTAGTTCGACGCCAAAAGGACTTCCGTGCTATGTCTTGCCACCAACATAAAGTATGGTGGGCTACACTCACAAAACAAATCCCTAAGTTTTTATGGATTAAAAGTCACAAAGATTTTTGTCTTGGTTTTTCTTTTTTCTTGTTTTTCTTCTCTCAACACTTGAAAGAATTCTTAGCACAATAAAACGGTGGCTAGGGTTACAAATGAGATAGGTTAGGCAAAAAAGAAAAAGAAAATTCTTTTTTATACCTAGGGTTATTGTTTCCAAAACAAGTCAAAACGCTTCTCTTTCCCTACTTCAAAATTTCGGCCATCGCACTAATATTTTTGAAAATTTTGTAACAATAAATTTTCAATTACCATAATTGAAAAGATGTTACAAAATTAAAAAGTTATCACCTTATAAAATGTGTAATTTCTAAAACCATTCCGAGGTTTTCCAAAACCCAAAATTTGGAAATTCCAAATTTAACCTTTATTAAATTATATCATATATAATTTAATAACATGTAATTAATTATTATATAATTATAAAAACTATATATTAAATTTAACATATAGTTTAAAGTGTGACAAAATAATATTATTAATCATATCAATAATATATACATATATGAGTATATAATTGGACTATCCAATTATATTTAATATGTTATAGTATATCTAGCTAGCACGGAGACCAAATGGACCTACAGTTCCGAGCTCCAATAATCTCATAATATTAATTAAGCTCTTAATTAAAAATTCTGAATTATTGCCTCTGGGTTATTCCATTAAAAACCTGAAGTTGCACTCCCGTTATCGTAGATAGATAAATTACGTTGAACCACGTCGGTGTCCATCGATATAGTCATTACATACGGATTGGCCTTTCACAAGTATCTCGTAATTAGAGTCGGGTCATAGTGTTCGTTATACCCCTCTAATTATTTTTACCTTAAGTACCATTGATTCTCTAATGAACGATTTATTCATAACCATTATGAATGTTAATCTTTCTATTCGTAATAGAAAAACTTGAGTGCTCTAACTGTTCAAATACTGAATCAACCCTTAAGGAAGATACTGTTGGACAATTATGACCCATAGCATCACTATTTGTAGAGAACATGGTGTTGTTATACAAATTAACTATGTGACAAAGGAAATTGCCCTTTTATCATTTGTAAATGGATTACCGGGATATATAAATGATAAAAGTCCATATGATTAGTTCCGGATTAATAAGATATGAGACGGTATTAATCCACTAAGGTTTAATTATTAAAATATCCCTAGTCGTAGTATTATCGAGATTTGACATCGATAATGCGGAATAGTCTAGTATTGCACTTGTGCGCGTTGTGGGAGCATAACGGCATAGTTCTCATATATTTGGGTATTGGATACTCATGCAAGTGTATTAGGAGGTTGTGTTTACCGATTGTACGGAAACAGGTTCGCTCTGGATAGACCCCTCAAAATTCCATTGGTAGTATGACTATGTGTCTATGGAAATCCGAATCAGGGTAGGTGTATTTGGTCTTAACCTGAGACTTGCATCGTTAATACTTGCGACAATCAATATACTTTGGTTTTGGTCGTCCGGGCTTTAACAGGTTCTGTGTACGCCTCTTCTAGGTATATTGAGAATCGTAGTGTATTGGGTGTGATGTCAAGATGGAAGTATCACTCCAATCATATGGACGTGATGATCACGTAGGATACAGAACTAGTACTCTTATGTACTGCAGTCATCGGGATAATATGACTAGGTCATGCTTGTCCGATTGGTACCGGGTACGCACGTATTCGGATATTCCGATGACCGGATTTACTGCCAACATATCCAGGGATCTCATGGGTCGCTTTCCGAAGATTCACCGATGACGTATGACTCGCACATAATTAATCTGGGATTAATTATAAGAGAGAGAAAATTAATCTAGGATTAATTGCGGAGAGATTTTATCTTGGATAAAATTCTATTTAAAGAGAGAGAACGATTAATTCGAAATTAATCGATAAAATAATATATTCGATATATTATATGAAATTAGATTTCATGACAGAATTAAAATTGGATTTTAATTCGGGCAAACGAATTAATTTAGAATTAATTCGCGAGCGATGTGAATAGTAATTTTGCTAGGCATAATTATTTAATTAAATTGGATTTAATTACGTCGCAATGGAAAATTCGTTAATTCGGAATTAGCGAACCTGAGCCCGGGGTGTGTTGCGGGCCCACTCAGATTTTGAATCAAGTGGTCCCAGATGTCACATCATTTGTCTATCACATCACATTTTGGTTGATGGGATTTTGATGGTTGCTTGTACAACACACAAGTGTGATGGATTGAATGACTTTTTACCATTTTATTATTATTTGGTATATGACTTTCAATTTTTTAATTTATTACACACACTTTTTCATTCTTTCTCTTTTCATCTCCAATGTCGTGAGCCTAGGGCTCATGGCTTCTTGATTTTGCTTCAAAATTTAAGGTGCTAGCACACACAAGGAGTCTTACAAAGGTGTTAAGGAAACATATCCATGAGTTTGGAATTCAAGGAGATGCTTGGAAGATCAACATACATCAAAGAAAGCTTGGAGCAACTTCCCTGGAGATGAATTTTGAACTTCTCTTCAACATCCAACCGAGCATTGTAAGTATTTTCCGCTAATTTACTTTGTGTATTCACACATTTCATATGCTTAATTGATCTTGGTTTGACCTAGAAAACCCAATAGATACTCCTCAACTTCTCGCAAGAAGAAGTGAACTCCATATCTATGTAAAATATCCACTGCTACACACCAAACCATATCCCCAAAGTATGTAGATATTGGTCGGGATTGCTATATCAACCTCACCTTTGTAAATCAAAGGACATAGCCTGTCATGCAAGAGTTCATAGTACACTCAGGATTAAGATCAATTCATATATGACCATCTAGTAGATCGAAATGAATTTCTTTATTTAACGGATATCATAAGAAACTTATTTCTATCTGGGTCTAGTCTTATATGATCACATCATATAAGGTGGCTTCATTCTCATGTCTCCACATGGACGATCCCGGATCCAGGTTACCATACAATTTTAGAATGAACCGCAGCTATAGATAAAACACAAACAAAGTACCCATTTTGTTTTCTCTCTATGGACTATTTTAGATTACTAACTTCAGACTTAAATCCTCTTGTGTATGGCACTCATACAATAAGTCTGAAGGCACATGAGTAATCTAGGATAAACAATATAATTTAAAATATGCGATATTAAATAAACACTTTGATAAATGAATATGCATCATTTTATTTCATAAAATATAATACTGTTTACATTACATAAAGATCTAGGGCATGCATCCCAACAATCTCCCACTTGTACTATAACAAATGGGACATGTCATGTAATCCTAGACCATCTAGGTCACCTTCAAACACTTTAACCGATAGGGTCTTTGTAAATATATCAGCCAGGTTCTCTGCGGATGCAATCTTTGTGACAGAAACGTCTTCTCTCTGCACTATCTCCCTGATGAGATGATATTTTCTCTCTATATGCTTTCTCCTTTTGTGGCGTTTTTGTCCCTTTAAATTCACCACTGCACCACTATTATTGCAATAAAATGTGAGTGGTTTTTCCATATCTGGAATGACTTCCAGATCTCCCAAGAATTTAAGGAGCCAAACTTCCTTAGCTGCTTCGTAAGCTACTACATACTTAGCCTCCATGGTGGAGTCAGCAATATAAGATTACTTTATACTCCATCATACTATAGCCCCACCACCTGGGGTAAACACTAATCCAGATGTTGATTTCCTAGAATCGACATCTGTCTGAAAATCAGAGTCCGTATATCCTCTTAGGATCATATCCTCACCGGAATATACAAGCATATAATATCTCGTTCTCTTAAGATACTTGAGAATGTGTTTCACAGCCACCCAATGATCCAATCATGGGTTAGACTGAAACCTACTGACTACTCCCACTACAAAACAGATATCTGGTCTCATGTATAACATAGCATACATGAGACTAGCAACTGCTGAGGTATATGAGATTTGTCTCATTTCCTCAACTCCTTGAAGTGTATTAGGAGACTATTACTTTGAAAAATGAATTCCATGTCGATAAGGCAAATTGCCTTTCTTGGAATTCTGCATCCCAAATCGCACAAGGATTTGTCTATGTAGGATGCCTTAGACATAGCTAACAGTTGTTTCTTGCGATCTTGAAGTATATGGATCCCAAAAATATAACCAGCCTCTCCCAAATCTTTCATTTGGAAGTGGTTAGCTAGCTAGGTTTTCACGTTCGATAATATCTTTACACCATTCCCAATGAATAAAATATCATCGGTGTATAAAATAAGAAAAACCACATTCTCGTTAATGATGTGCTTGTACACACAAGGCTCATCAACATTCTGCTCAAAATTAGAAGACTTGATCATGGTATCAAATCTTATGTTCCAAGATCGAGATGCTTGCTTGAGTCCATAAATGGACCTTTGCAGCTTGCAAACTTTTTTCTCTTGTACTTGAGCTATGAACCCATCTGGTTGTACCATATGATACACTCATCAAGATTTCCATTCAAGAATGCAGTCTTGACGTCCATTTTCCAAATTACATAGTCATAATATGTGGCAATGGACATAAGAGTGCAGATGGATTTGAGCATGGCTATTGGCAAGAAAGTTTCTTCATAGTTAACTCCCACTTTCTGGGTATAACTCTTGGCCACTAGCCTAGCCTTGAAGGTTTATACCTTCCCATATGTTCCCATCTTTCTCTTATAGATCCACTTGCAACCTATGGGCTTTACCCCATCATGTTGGTCTATAAGTTCCCAGACTGAGTTGGAGTACATAGACTTCATATCGAGGTTCATGGCTTTGAGCCATTCCTCTTTGTCAGAATCATCCATTGCACTACGATAGGTCAGTGGATCAGGCTGTCGCACAACGCTCCCACTACGTCTAGGTGGTAGATCATTTTGACAACCTTACATCTGATGCTCAGATGTCGAAGGTGCTATGTGTTTGTCAATTGTCGTTGACGATGGTGTGCTGGTCGGACTAGTAAGTAACTTCTCGAGTAACACCTTACTTTGAGGTTTGAACTCCCTCATATAGTCCTCCTCTAGAAACGTTACATTTGTCAAAACAAACACTTTGTTATCTTCAAGGCTATAAAAGAATCCACCCATAGTCTCCTTAGGATAGCCTACAAATAGACACACATGTGAATGCGGCTCCAACTTAGTATTCTTATTCTTCAGTACATGTGTTGGAAACCCTCATATCCGGAAATATTGTAAACTAGTTTTACGACCACTCCACAACTCTAATGGAGTCTTAGGAACAAACTTAAATGGAACTACATTAAGGATATATATTATTATTTGTAATGCATACCCTCAGAACGAACTAGGTAGTGAGCTATAACTAAACATAGATCTTATCATGTCTAGTAGGGTCTGATTTCTCCTCTCTGCAACATTATTTTATTGTGGTGTTTTAGGTGCTGTGAACTGGGATACTATCTCATGCTCAACTAAGAATTCCTCGAAATCCCTGTCAAGGTATTCTCATCTACGATCTGATCATAGAGTTTTGATCGTCTTACCTAACTAGTTCTCAACCTCAGCACGATACTCTTTGAACTTTTCAAAGGTATCATATTTGTGTTGCATTAGGTAAACATACCCATATCTTGAATAATCGTCAATAAATGTGACGAAGTATTCATAATTACCTCAGGCTCTAACATTCATCGGTCCATAAACGTCTGAATGTATTAGCTCAAGTGGTTGACTGGCACTTATACCTTTTCCAGTAAAAGGTCTCTTGGTCATTTTTCCTTTTAAACAGGACTCACAGACTAGTAAAGTTTCGAGCTTTAATTGGTTTAAGGCTTCGTTCTTTATCAACATAACTATCCGGTCAAGGCTGATATGACCAAGTCTAAGATGCCATAGATATGTGTCATCGTGCGAAATCTTTTTCCGTTTTATTTTAGGTTTTCAACCTTAAACATTTCAGTGTTGAGCAGTGACCTATGTGTTAACGGTCTTAACACATACAAGTTATTTTCTGAGTTTCCTATGCATATGGTTAATCCATTTCTACCAATAATAACTAAATTACTATTAAACGAAATAGAAAAACCATCATCCAAAAGTTTTGAAACATAAATTGAATTCCTGCAAAACCCAGGAATAAATAACACATTGTTTAAATTTAAATATTTATTATTTGTAAGATATAAATTGGAAACTCCCACTGCTCTTGCTGAAATGGCATCTCTTGTCCCGACCCTCATGGTGTTGTCGCCTTCAGCGATGTCCCTCAATGTGTCAAGTAGCTGCAAATAAGAACAAACATGGTTAGTGGCCCCAGAATCAACAATCCAATCGGATTTATCATCCTCAACTAATAGAGATTCGATAAAAAGTAAATTTTATTTACTTGTAGCCTTCTTCTTTTTCAGCTCAACAAGGTATTTAAGACAATTTCTTTTCCAATGCCCGTCCTTGTTGCAGTGGAAACACTTTCCCTTGGGCTTGGCATCCTTGGAGTCTTTCTTGTTATTCTTCTTCATGGGCTTAGCCTTAGCCTTCCTAATGTTATTCTTCTTCTTATTTACAAATTTGGAAGACTCAGCAATAATTACCTCAGCATTGGGCTTATGAGGATCCACAAACATGGACTCGTAATGGGTGAGCTCATTCAATAGTTGGGTTAAAGTAAAAGTCAACTTGTTCATAACATAGTTGCTTTTAAACTGCAGGAAACTCTTCGGAAGAGTTTCCATAATTATGGCCACCTGGCTTCGCTCATCAATAAGAGCTCCATGGGTTTCGACAGTGTTGAGATAGGTCATCATCCTCAAGACGTGCTCTCAGACTGATGTCCATTCCTTCATCCTAGTAGACATCGTTGAAACCATGGCCTCATGACGTTGACGCTCCGAAAGCTGCCCGAACATGCCCTGAAATGACTCCATCATCTGAGATGATGTAGCCATAGGCTCATGCTTTGCAGCAAGAACCTTGGACATCCCTGCTACCAAGTAGCAGCTGGCCTTCTCATTAGCCACAACCCATTTCTGGTAGGCATCGCGCCCAACTTGGCCAGCATTTCTGGCCGGCTCAGGAGGACACTCATTCGTCAGGACAAACTTTAGGTCTTCACAGATTAGGATCATGTTACTTTTCCACTTAATATAGTTTTCTCTGGTTAACTTATCATTAGAAAGAATGGAAATAATTGGAGAAACCATGGCTGAAAAAAAATAAACATATATTTAACATTCATTCATCGTATATTAAAATTATCAAATATTTTGGCATAAAATTAAACATGATGCATGAACTATGGATAATAAATTAGAAACCTAAGAGAATTACCATACCACGGAAATCTATCATCCCACAAATAAGTGCCACTATAGGGTAAGTCAAGTATTTGCATGATAGGTCGAGACAATCTTAATTGATTAATATATACGGGAATAACACTTATTCCTATATTAACCAACCACCGTTTGATTTGATCAAGGAATTTTGATTAATATTTAATCATTCCTTTATGAGTGTGACCTGTCGTTTCAGAACCCTTGAACTTAACTAGTGAAGTGTCGTCGTAGGGTAGGTCAGTTCACCAGATACATCTAGAGTCTCTATCCTCTCGGAATCCAAACTTTATATTGACCCAAAATGGACACCATCCGTAGAGGGACGAAAATAAATCCGTCTCGAGGCGTCTTTTGAATCTCACATTTTCGGACTAACAACGGAGATCGTGTGATATACTGTCGTATATCCCTCTCCCACTCACTATTTTAAAATTAAGGTTTCTATTTTTAAAATATCTAATATTTTAATTTAATAGTGTGAATAAATTTATGACGGCTAAATCATAACTCTTATTTACACTAATACATTATTGGTGACTTTACCAATTTTAACTCTTAAAATTTAACTCACTAATATCCATTAGTCTCTACTAATTATTTTATTAAATTAAACTAATTTAATTGAAGTGGTTTTAGTGACCTATTATATTTTAACTCTTAAAATACTAAAACACTAACAAATTTCAAAATTCTAAAATGGTCAAAACTTTATTAAACCATTTAATAAATCTTAGTGCATTATAAAATCCAATGGTACATGGAGTTAAATCCCGAGTGCAGACCACATTACCGCCAATTCGGATTCGGTGATGGAATTTATATCTGGGTTTCCATCCTATATTCCAATAGAATTCATGATGCACTAATTAAGTTCATTATATTAGAATTTCAAATTTGAAACTATAAAACCAATTAATCCAATTAATCATTTTCAATGCATACTATATTCCAATTTAATATTTTAAATCACATAAAATCATATTTTATGTCTAGAATATATATGCATCCAAAGCATGTTATGGAATGTGAAATGCAAGAGTAGGCACCCTAAGCTATATGACATGTTATTCAAACATTTCAAATTAAACATACATACAACATAAAAAAAATATTTTTCATTGACCGGGCTCTTATTTTTTCTTATAATAATCTAATTAGTACAAAATTCCCAAGGCATCCTATGGTCTTTAAATCTCCCTCTAAGGTGGTGTTGGCTTCTTTTACGACTTCGATGCTCCAAATTACAACAATTGAAATTTTTACATAGGAAAAATAAATTACAACATTTGTAAATAATGGCGTTATGGCCCTACATCCCAAACCAAAACCAACATAAAATAAGAGCCAGAAAAATTTACGACCAATGTAAAATCCATCCATCACATGAAACAACAATAATTATTCATCTCATGAATATTATTTTGTGTCTACTCATCTAAACATGCATATTATTATTTATAACACATATAAATAAATAAATAAAATAACTTTAAATTAAAAAAGAAGGGTTAAAAATACTTTTCAACTTCGCTCTTAATGGCAATTGTAGGAATATTTTCCTAGCACAGCAGAAACACGTTAGGCACTTGGGATCGGACTAGAAATTTTTTCTACCCTTCTCTCCTTAAGGCCGAATCTGACCAGATCTACCACTGAAATTTTGCTATCGTTTTCAAAAAAAATTCAGCCCCGGAATAGCTCCTGAACAGCGGCTCAAAACTAGACTGTTTTGCACCCGAAATGAGTCCAGCTCACTGCCCAAATCAGCCCCTATTTGCGTGAACAGTCCCTGTGTTTCAGATTTTTTTTCCAGTTAAAAACAGCCCCAACACAGTCTTACAACACCTCTAAAATTTCCCCAAAAAATCCGGATTAAAATGAAATCAAACCGAGCCCCGAAACATAACTTTCATGAGCAGCAGTGAGTAGAAAGTTGCTCACTGCTGTGTAGTATGTTTGTAGAATGAGATTATGATTTTTGGTTCGATGCCAAAAGGACTTTTGTGCTATGTCTCGCCACCAACAGAAATTAGAGTTGTCTACACTCACAAAACAGATCCCTAAACTTTTTAGAGATTAAAAGTCACACAAATTTTTGTCTTGATTTTTCTTTTTTCTTGTTTTTCTTCTCTCAACACTTGAGAGAATTCTTAGAATAAGAATAGTCTTTTTTATACCTAGGGTTATTGTTTCCAAAGTAAATCAAAACCCTTCCCTTTCCCCATTTCAAAATTTTGGCCATCACACTAAGTTTTTTGAAAATTTTGTAACAATAAATTTTCAATTACCATAATTGAAAAGATATTATAAAATTAAAAAGTTATCACCTTATAAAAGGTGTAACTTCCAAAACCAATCCAAGGGTTTCCAAAACCCAAAATTTAAAAATTCCAAATTTAACCTTTATTAAATTATATCATATATAATTTAATGTAATTAATTTTCTTATAATTACAAAAACTATATATTAAATTTAACATATAGTTTAAAGTGTGACAAAATAATATTGTTAATCATATTAATAATATATACATATGTGAGTATATAATTAGACTATCCAATTATATTTAATCTGCTATAGTATATCGAGCTAGCACGGGGACCAAATGGACCTACGGTTCCGAGCTCCAATAATCTCGGAATATTAATTAAGCTCTTAATTAAATATTCTGAATTATTAACTCTGGGTTATTCCATTAAAAACCCGAAGTTTCACTCTTGTTACCATAGATAGATAAATTACGCTGAACCACATCGGTGTCCATCGATATAGTCATTACATACAGATTGGCCCTTCATAAGTGTCTCGTAATTAGAGCCGGGTCATAGTATTCGTTATACCCCCTCTAATTATTTTTATCTTAAGTATCATTGATTCTCTAATGAATGATTTATTCATAACCATTATGAATGTTAATCTTTCTATTCGTAATAGAAAGACTTGAGCGCTCTAACCATTCAAGTACCGAATCAACCCTTAAGGAATATACTCCTCTACTTCTCGTAAGAAGGAGTGAACTCCATATCTATGTAAAACATCGACAGTTACATCCTAAACTATGCCCCCAAAGTACGTAGCTATTGGTCGGGATTGCTACACCAACCTCACCTTTGTAAATCAAAGGACATAGCCTGTCATGTAGGAGTTCGTAGTATACTCAGGATTAATATCAATACATATATGACCATCTAGTAGATCGAAAAGAATTTCTTTATTTAATAGATATTATAAGAAACTCATTTCTATCTAGGTCCAGTCCTATATGATCACATCATATAAGGTGTCTCCATTCTCATGTCTTCATATGGACGATCTCGGATCAAGTTCACCATATATTATAGAATGGACCGCAGCTATTGATAAACCACAAACAAAGTACCCATTTTGTTTGCTCTCTATGGACTATTTTAGATTACTAACTTCATACTTAAATTCTCTTGTGTATGACACTCATACACTAAGTCTGAAGACACATGAGTAATCTAGGATAAATAACATAATTTACAATATGTGATATTAAACAAACATTTTGATAAATGAATAATGCATCATTTTATTTCATAAAATATAATACATTTTACATTACATGAAGCTCGAGGGCATACATCTCAACATAAAGATAGGTTCGTTGGATAGCCTAAAAATTCTTTGGGATATCAATTCTACGATTCTGAGTAACAAAATATATTTGTTGTTCATTTTTCCACTTTTCTTGAAAAGTAATTTTTGAGAGAAAGTGGGAATTGTAGAAAGATTGAACTCGATAAGTTTGATCCAAACATTGATGAACCTATTATGGAACCAGAGATCCAACTAGGTGAAGGATCTGAAACACAGGTTCTACGTGAGTCGAATAGAACATCAAGGCCTCATGAGAGATTATTTTTAACATCTAATGTGAGCCTTGATGTTCTCCTCTTGGAGGAAACGGATCTGACTACGTATAAAAAGGCGATATTGGATATCGATTCGGGAAAATGACAGGAAGCCATGAAATTCAAAATGGATTCTATGCATGACAATCACGTTTGGGACTTAGTTGAACTTCCCGAAGCAGTTAAACCTATTGGTTGTAAATGAGTTTATAAAAAAAAAAGCGAGGGCCCAATGGAAAGGTGGAAACCTTTAAGGTCTGATTGGTAGCGAAAGGTTGCACTCAACGTCATGGGATTGACTATGAGGATAATTTTTCACTAGTAGCCATGCTAAAATCCATTTGGATTCTTCTAGCCATTGATGCATATAATAACTATTGAATATGGCAGATGGATGTGAAAATCGATTTCCTAAATGGATTCCTCGATGGGGATATCTATATGGAACAATCAGAGGGTTTCATATCCGGTTAGACTTCAAACTTGGTTTGTAAGCTCCAGAAGTCTATTTATGGACTTAAAAATGCATCCTGAAGCTGGAATCGTCATTTTGATAAGATAATTAGATTATCTGGATTCATCAAGAATGAGGAAGAATCGTGTGTTTATAAGAAAATTAGTGGGAGCATGATAGTATTCCTTATTTTGTATATAGACGACATTTTTATCAATGGATTTGACATTAGTTTCGGCATCAGTGTGACTAGCCAATATCAATCTGATCCATATAATGATCATTGGACAGTCGTAAAATATATCCTGAAATGTCTTAAGGGTACTAATGATAAGTTTCTCATATATGGAGAAGATGAGTTACAAGTAAAGGGTTATACAGACTCTGACTTCCAGGGAGATCCATATAATAGAAAGTCTACATCCGGATAAATATTAACCTTTAATGGCGGTGCGGTTAGTTGGTGATGTTTAAAATAAGGCTCAATAGCTGATTCCACCGCTGAGGCGTAATTTATAGCGGCTTTAAAAGCTGCTAAAGAAGCTGTTTGGATTAGAAATTTTATCACAAAATTTGGCATTGTGCCTAGTATTACGGATTCGATCCCACTATACTGTGATAATAGCGGAGCCATTGCACAGGCTAAGAAGCTGAGAGCGCATTCCAAGTCTAAACATGTGGAAAGGAAATATCGCGTGATTAGAGAGATTATTGAATGAAAAGACATAGTGGTTTTGAAGATTCAAGGACAAGACAAAATAACAGACCTGCTTACTAAAGTCTTAACTCTTGAGTTATTCGATAAACATTTGGAGGAGATGGGACTTTGGTACCATCCGGATTGGAACTAAGCAAGTTGGAGTTTTTTGAGTTGGTACTTGAAGTGTCAATCAGAATAATGTATTGTACATTATATTTTATTATTTATTAATAAAATAACTATATTTTCATTTCAAATTTTATTAATGGTCATATCATTATGCATATTAGATTGATATATAAATATGCTGAAAATGACATTGACCTTAGAATAATCATGTAGTTTTACTATTATAAACTATTCTTAAAGTAAATATTTATAGTCGTTGGTTTTGGAATACAGTCGAATTTCTATAACCTAGAAGACTAGCACATATCATATATTGGAATTGGAGTTCCAATGGTTTAACCTGATGTATCATGAGCTTTGGAAGCTTGTATAGACATGTGGGTATTCGTTGGAGAGAATATTGAATGACTCACAGGTGATTCCTAATAGTTGGAAGTACATACCACCGTCAATAGGAATCTCCTCGTGTTGAGTACCATATGTGATCCATTGACTATAGGATATCATTGATTTTGTGTGAGATCCTCCACAATTAAATGCCATGTATATCAGAAATCTTTCATGGTCCGGCCTATAGATGTTCGTTGGGTGTGGACCGATACACTCATTAAGCAAGTGTGTATCGACGTGAATAAGTCATGATTCTTAAGACTTTGGCCAAAGCCGATCACCTATGGTGGATCGTATATATCATAAATAGTTTCTAATTAGTTGTAAAGAATCGTGGACATGTCGACATGAGATGTTCGCCTTGGAAACTTGACAGTGTAATCTATATTTCTTAAGCACAACTCAGATAGCTTACGACAGAGGGATTGTTAAACATATGTGATTACCTCAACTTGTATATTTCAGAAAGTTCGTTCGTGTTCTTCGTGAATTTGGAGGTGGCCGAATTACGTACATATAAGCTAAGCTTATATGACGAACGTGTCTGGACTTAGAGAGTCTCACAATATGAAGTGTACTCGTTGAGAACTTGGGTAGCCGATAATTTTTGATAATAAATAATATTTGATATTATATTTATCATCCAAAATAATTAAGTATTATTGGATAACATTGATTATTTACTTTGACCAAATTGAATTAATTGGATTAATCCAAAATACACAAGCGTTTTGTTGTAATTTCATAAATATCTCTACTATTGGAAGATATTTGGTCATTATAAATATGTAATTATAGGTTTATTTTGCTTGATTTAATTGCATTAAATCAAAGTGGTAGATATAAGTGATTAGTCACACATAATTTTACATATTGAATTAAGCTACCTAATATTTGATTAGGACTTTTATTAATTAAAAATTACATAAGTTTTGCTATAAATAGCAAGCTTGAGTAAGGTTTTAATTAAGCTTGAGCTTAAGAAAGTTAAGCTTGTGAAAGCTAAAACAAGAAATATTTAGAATTATTAGCCTAAGTAGAAGTTTTGTGAGAGAAGTTTTTGAAGTTCTCTACAACATTTCAACAAGGAGAAATCAAGATTGGATCTTGGAATCAAGCTTGCAAACTTTAGAAGTTCTCTACAACATTTCAACAATGAGAAGTTCTCTACACTATTTCAACAATGAGAAGAAGATTAGATCTTGGAATCAAGCTTACTTTGGAAGTTTGATCTTCTCTAAAGTTATGTTTTTCATTAGTGAGTTATCATTAGTGAAATATATAGTGATGTATTATATATTAGAGAAGCTTGATATAGTGAATTCCTCTAAGTTTGATATAGTTTGTATTATTACATGGTTTAACACGATGTACCATGAGCAAGAGAAGCTGGTATATACATGTGGGTATTTGTTGAAGCGAATACATTGATTTGGTCATTATAAATATGTAATTATAGGTTTATTTGGCTTGATTTAATTGGATTAAATCAAAGTGGTAGACAATGAACTAATCCATTTGCTAATATTTCTCTTGATTTAATTGGATTAAATCAAAGTGGTAGACATAAGTGATTAGTCACACATAATTTTACATATTGAATTAAGCTACCTAATATTTGATTAGGACTTTTATTAATTAAAAATTACATAAGTTTTGCTATAAATAACAAGCTTGAGTAAGGTTTTAATTAAGCTTGAGCTTAAGAAAGTTAAGCTTGTGAAAGCTAAAACAAACAATATTTAGAATTATTAGCCTAAGTAGAAGTTTTGTGAGAGAAGTTTTTGAAGTTCTCTACAACATTTCAACAAGGAGAAATCAAGATTGGATCTTGGAATCAAGCTTGCTAACTTTAGAAGTTCTCTACAACATTTCAACAATGAGAAGAAGATTGGATCTTGGAATCAAGCTTACTAGGTAAGTTTGATCTTCTCTATAGTTATGTTTTTCATTAGTGAGTTATCATTAGTGAAATATATAGTGATGTATTATGTATTAGAGAAGCTTGATATAGTGAACTTCTCTAAGTTTGATATAGTTTGTATTAGTACATGGTTTAACCCGATGTACCATGAGCAAGAGAAGCTCGTATATACATGTGGGTATTCGTTGAAGCGAATATTGAATGACTCACAGGTGATTCCTAATAGTTGGAAGTACACACTACAGTCAATATAAATCTCCTCGAGTCATGTAGCATATGTGTGTTAGACAATTATGACCCATAGCATCACTATTTGTAAAAGACATTGTAGTTTTTGTACAAATTAATTATGTAGCAATGGAAATTGCATTTTATCATTTTGTAATTTGATTACTTAAATATATAAATGATAAAAGTCCTTATGATTAGTTCCAGATTATAAGATATGAGACAATATCAATCCATAAAGGTTTAATCATTAAATATCCCTAGTCGTAGTATTATCGAGACTGGACATCGATAATGCGGAATAGACTAGTATTGCACTTGTGCGTGTTATGGAAGCGTAACGACATAGTTCTCATATATTTAAGTATTGGATATTTATGCAAGTGTGATAGGAGGTTGTGTTTACCGATGGTACGGAAACAGCTTCTCTCTGGATAGACCCCGCGAAATCCTATTGGTAGTATGACTATGTGTCTATGGGAATCCGTATCAGGGTAGGTGTATTTGGTTTTAACCTGAGACTTGCATCGCTAGTACTTGCGATAATCAATACGCTTTGGTTTTGGTGGCGTCCGGGACTTTAACAGGTTCTGTGTACACCTCTTCTGGGTTTATTGAGAATCGTAGTGTATTGGGTGTGATGTCAAGATGAAAGTATCACTTCAGTTATATGGAGATGATGATCACGCAGGGATACAGAACTGGTACTCTAAATGGTTGCAACCATCGGGATATATATCATGGTCATGATTATCCGATTAAAGAGACTAGTTGCTCGTAATCCGATATATGCTTCGTACGGGGCAGACACTATTCCAGCCTCAGGCCTTGCATGTGACATCTGATACTGGATCGCTATACGCAATACTACGTATAATACGCCTGATATAGATTATACATTCCATTAAGAATATTTCTGGAGAATTGGGGAAGCATGGTGCTTTGCTAGAAGCCAACCATGTCTCGTAAATCGGTAAAAACGTAGTACGTGAGATACATACATGTTCGGATAGTCTGACAACCGGATTTACTGCCAACATATCCAGGGATCTCTTGGGTCACTTCCCGAAGATTCACCGATGACGTATGATTCGAGCATAATTAATCTGGATAAAATACTATTTGAAGAGAGAGAACGATTAATTTGGAATTAATCTATAAAATAATATATTCGATATATTAAACAAAATTTGATTTCAACTCGGAATTAAAATTAGATTTTAATTCGGGCAAACGAGTTAATTTAGAAATAATTCGCTAGCGTCGTGAATAGTAATTTTGCTAGGCATAATTATTTAATTAAATTTGATTTAATTACGTCGCAACGGAAAATTTATTAATTCGGAATTAGCGAACCCGAGCCCGGGATATGTCGCGGGCCCACTCGGATTTTGAATCAAGTGGGGCCCACATGTCACATCACTTGTCACTTTAATGTGATGGGTTTTGGTGAAGTTGGTAATAACTTGTATAACACACCAAGTTGTGTAAGAGATGTGATTGACTTATACCAAATATTTGGTATATCTAATTTAGATTTTTGAAATCAAAATTAACAAGTCAACACTCACACTTCATTCTCTCATTCACACCACTTTTGAAGTAAAACTCTCTCCAATTTTCTTCCATTTGCCGTGAGCTTAAAGGAGGAAGAAGAAGATTTGTTGCAAATCATCTAAGGCTAGCACCAACAAGGAATCATACAAAGGTGATAGGGAAACCAATCTAAGAGCTTGGAATCCTCTCAAAGCTTGGAGCTTGTTCATCTTCAACAAATTGGGACCTTGGTCGAAATCTTGGAGGGCTTCTACAAGGAGAAAATTTTTGTTATCAACACTTTCATAATCCGTTCATTGTAAGTATGATTCCGCCATACTTCTTTAATGTATTCACATGTCTTTTATGCTTGAATGATCTTGGGAAAACTATAGAAACCCAACAATAGTATCAGAGCCTAATTTGAGCATGCAAAATATTAGGGTAAAATTTGGGTAAATTGGATTTGAGCATGATTTAACCAAATTCTTTGTTTGAGCATGCTTGTATATGGAAAACTTGGAGTTATTTTTGATTAATTTTCATGAAAAATTAATTGGATCAATTTTTGCCCAAAATGTTGGCTTGGCCGAATGCTTGTAGCCCTAAATAGTCATGGTATTTTTTATTCTTTTGATCATTGGATGAGTTTGAAGACTTGGGAAATGTTGATTTGAGATTCAATTGGATTGAAATCGGAATCGGACAATAAACCCCAAAAATGCCGTGAGCTATGGAGCATGAAATGAGATGATTTTTTGTTTCAAAATGTTGGACATGAGTTGAACAAATTAATACATGATTAATTGATTAAATTAGTATTTTGGAAATATTAATTTAGATAATTAATTGATGTAATACACTTTGATTAATTGAATTTTGAAATTTGGAAAATTAAAATTTAATTGGTTGGGCTTGATTTAGAATTGGGCTTATAATGTTGTATTTGGGCCTAATGGACTTGGTTGGGCCAAGTTGGTTTAGGTCAATTGGATTGGATCCAAATTGGGCCTAAATCATTCCATTAAGTCCAAATATGACAAATGGGCCTTTTATGTTTAATTGGGCCTTATGGGCCGAAATTGGTTTCTTGACAAATAAGGGTGATTCCTTAATTGGGATTTGGTATTTGGGTTTGACCCATATTAACCAAAGTCCATGCCTTAAGAAATTAATTGAAAGCCCATTGGACTTTAATTAAACAACATTGGATGTTAATTGGGCTTTGAGACCCATTAAGATTAGATTTGGAATCTAAGTCGTAAAGGCACATTAAAAGTGTAGTTATTTAATTTGGAATTAAATATTGAATTAGTATTGAATACGAATTAAATTAGATTTAAGTTGTAGTTCGATATAATTCAAGAATTCGTATTTTGAGTACTTATTCTCAAACGAGTTGGACTTGCGCAAAATCAAATCGTTGTTTGAACATTGGATGATCACTTTATTCAAAGATTAATTAATTGGATTATATTGATTGAATAACATGCTTTGTGTGAATACATGGATGTGTTGAATGAATAACGTATATCAGATGGATATTAGAAAGGAAGGGCAATTTTGGAAATTGTTGTAAATTTAGAATTTTTAAATTGGACCTGCGTGTCCAGCCTTATCTCTCTTGATTCTTTGTAATTCTCTTCTCACCTAATTCCCCTCAATGTTAATGAGGTTTCTTTAATTGTATTATGTAATTGGGGGTAAGAAGTAAGAATAGTGCTAGCCGGGGAGAGAGAAAGTGAGTGATTTGTCTAGGAACAATCTGTGAGATATCCATCCGCATATCGTTATTAATTTATTTATGTGCCTTATTATGCTTTTAGAATGCATGCTTAAGGGTGTATGATGAGACCTAACAAAGATAATAAATTAGTTGGCAATTTACGCGAAAAACCTTCAACAAAATATTAAGTGTTTTCCTTCCATTGAGTGATTCTTACTCAAGATCCAAGATTGGCACTGGTTTGTTGGCCAAAGTCAAGACCTTTGTCCATCGCCGATCTGTTTGAATCATGAAGGCTATATTCCATATCGTGTGTCTTGTCCAAGTTGTGATTTGTTGGCCAAAGTCAAGATCACTTCTTGTCCATCGACATCGATTACGAAGCTTTCCAAAGTCAATGGGTTCCGCTTAACTGGAATCATTAAGCTTGTTGTGCCAAAGCCAAGGCTTAGTTGATTCAGAGGAAAAAGGTTAGGAAAATATATTGGCATATATATATGTTTCGGACTTGGAGGTCCACCTACCGGATCTAGGAATTGGATGAGATCCAATTGATCTTAGAGATCTACCTAGTTAAATATCATACAGCTTGTTGGCCAAAGTCAAGGTTGTGTGTTATTTAATGGGATCCTAGCCCACTAGGAAACTAGGTTTCCCGAGTACTCAACAGAGGGTTAGAGGCTCGCCGAAAAATAGTGGGAGGCTAGTATTGAATTTGTAATTTCATTCAAATACTTAGCTTTACGCGCTTTCAAATTATTTCGTCAATTATTTTATTAGTTGGACTTATATATTATTATTTTTCTTGTAACAGTTAGACTATACCCATACATCATTAATCGAATAGTTGGACTATTGCGGTTAAGATGACTGGAAAGTTAAGCATTAGGGATATTGTCATGGGCGACAACGTCTTTAATGGCACAAACTTTCAGGATTGGGATATGAATCTCAGAATAGTTCTGGGATCCGAGAAGTTACTCTATACTATAGAGCGACCTCTTGGGCCTAAGCCCCGACCTGATCAGTTGCTTGAGCTAGATCTTTGGAAGACTCATAGCGATGACAATGCGACTGCTCAATCGGTAATGCTTGCTGCTATGACTCCGTAATTCCGTCGTCAAAATAATGGGTTGGATCCCTATGAGATGATGGCGAAGTTGCACGATCTCCACCGATCTAATCTTAGATTGCAAAGATATGAGTTGCAGAAGAAGCTCTTTCGCGCTTGAATGTCAGAGGGTACGTCTGTTGAGCATCATGTCTCACAGATGATTGCTGACATTGAGCAGCTCGGACAGATGGGCATAGTCTTCGAGGCTGAGACTTCAGTGGATTTGATCTTACAGTCTCTCCCCGACACTTGGAGTGGGTTCATCATGAACTACAACATGCTGAATCAAGACCAAACTCTTGGAGAGTTGATGTCCACTCTGCGTGAAGCAGAAAATGAGCTCCTTAAAGGTAAGAAACGCGAGGCGTACTATGCTTCAACATCTCAGACTTCGATGGCTTGGCCCAAGGTGACTGGAGGTGTTAAGAAGAAGAAGCATAAGAAGAAGGGCAAGGCCAAATCGTCAAAGGGTTCTGAGAAACCCAAGGACAAATACCAAGATGTATGTCTGCAGTGCGGGAAGCGGGGTCACTGGAAGCGACTGCCACGAGTACAAGGCACACATGAAGGAAATCAAAGCGGGCAAGGCACCGGCTTCAGGTATGTTTGTTATAGAAATAAACATGTCTATTTCTAGTTTTAAAAATTGGATTTTTGATTCAGGTTGGGGTACTCACATATGTACTGATGTGCAGGATCTGCAGATTAGCAGGAGACTGGCCTCAGGAGAGATTGACCTCCATGTTGGAAATGGGACTCGAGTTGCCGTTTTGGCCTTGGGCACTTATGTTTTGGAACTGCCCTCGGGGCATGTACTTGAACTTATAAACTGTTATTTTGTACCTAGTTTGACTAGAATATTATTTCTGTATCTATGTTAACCCAATGCGGGGGTATACTTTTGTATTAGAAACACTGGGTGTTTTATGTATAAAAATCATATAGAAATTTGCCCAGCTGATGCAAATAATGGTCTTTATATTTTGAATATAAATCAATCTCAAACATATAATGTAACAAACAAAAGGCTTAAAGTAAGTAACAAAGATGAAACTTATATGTTGCATTGTCGTCTGGGACACATAAACAAGACACGTATATCCACACTTTCGAAGAGTAGGTGCTTGGACGGATTTGATCCAAATTCATATGACGTCTGCGAATCTTGTTTATTAGGCAAAACCTAAATCACATTTTAGCGGTAAATGTGCACGTGCCACCGAACTGTTAGCCCTCGTTCATAGTGACGTTTGTGGGCCCGTGTCTAGCCAGGCTAGAGGTGGATATGAATAATTCGTAACCTTTACAGATGATGCATTGCGTTATGGTTATGTGTATCTTATGAGACACAAGTCGGAAACTTTTGAGAAATTCTAAGAGTTTCGACACGAAGTAGAAAAACAGACCGGTAAAAGTATTAAGACATTACGATCGGACCGTGGTGGCGAATACTTGAGCAATGAGTTTCTTGATTACTTGAAAGAATATGGTATTATTTCACAGTGGACTCCTCCAGGAACACCGCAATTAAACGGTGTGTCTGAACGGAGAAACCGAACTTTGTTAGACATGGTAAGGTCTATGATGAGTCGCACAGAGCTACCTATTTCCTTCTGGGGATATGCATTGAACAGTGCAATACTTATTTTGAATAAGGTTCCGTCAAAGTCTGTTCAACAGACTCCATATGAAATATGGACAGGAAAGAAACCGGGTTTCTCATTCCTGAAGATTTGGGGTTGCTGGACATACGTCAAACGTTTGGAAGGTACCAAACTAGAACCCAAATCGGATAAATGCCTATTTGTAGGATATCCTAGGGAAACCAAAAGATATTACTTCTATCACCCACAAGAGAACAAAGTATTTGTTGCTCTACATGCGGTTTTCCTTGAGAAGGAATTCCTAAATGCAGTGATAAGTGGGAGGAAAGTATAACTCGATGAAAATCAGAGTGATACTGTTCCTGGCACAGAATCTTTAACGGAACATGAACAATCCATCAGGGATGAGACTGTACCACAATCTTCAAACACACAAGGACCGCGTAGGTTGGAGAGAGTCAGAAAACAACCTGAGAGGTATGGGTTTCTAATCTCACCTCATGTAGATATTAATCTTATTAAGAAATACGAGTCAGCTACGTATGAGGAAGCGATATAAGGTATTTACTCCGATTTATGGCAAGATGCCATGAATTCCGAAATGGATTCCATGTACACCAACCAAGTTTGGACACTGGTTGATGCACCAGAAGGCGTAAAGCCTATTGGTTGCAAATGGTTCTTCAAGAGGAAGACTGACATGGATGGCAACGTACAAACATACAAAGCTAGTCTTGTAGCGAAAGGGTATCGTCAACGACATGGTGTCGATTACGACGAAACTTTTTCACCCGTTGCCATGATTAAATCCATTCGGATAATGCTTGCTATTGCTGCATATTTCGATTACGAGATATGGCATATGGATGTCAAAATGAATTTCCTTAACGGAAACCTTTTGGAGGATGTTTATATACAATTGTCTGACGGTTTTGTCGTACCAAGACTTGCAAATAAAGTTTGTAAGTTAAATCGATCCATTTATGGATTGAAGCAAGCATCGCGTTCTTGGAACCAACGTTTTGATGAGATCATAAAAGAATATGATTTCGTTCAAAACGAGGATGATCCTTGTATATATAAGAAGGTTAGTGGGAGCGCACTGACATTCATTGTCCTTTACGTTGATGATGTATTTCTTATTGGCAATGACATTCCCATGTTAACATCGGTAAAAGCTTGGCTTTCATTAAAATTCTCCATGAAGGATCTGGGAGAAACAGCCTTTATTCTAGGAATAAAGATCTATCGGGATAGATCTAGAAAGTTGCTTGGACTCTCCCAGAGCACGTACATTGAAAAAGTGTTGAAGAGATTCAACATAGATCAGTCCAATAGGGGACTGTTGCCAGTGTCACATGGCGTCACTATATCTAAGGACATGTGTCCTAAAACTCAAGATGAGAGAGACAACATGAGTCGGATACTGTTCGCCTCGACAGTCGGATCGATCATGTATGCCATTATATGTACGCGACCTGATGTCTCGTATGCTTTGAGCATGTGTAGTCGCTATCAGGCCGATCCAGATGATAGTCACTGGATGGCGGTTAAGAATATCCTTAAGTATCTTAGACGAACTAAGGATGCTTTCTTAATCTATGGAGATGGAGAACTTGAGGTAACTGGGTTTACCGATGCAAGTTTCCAAACCGATAAAGACGACTGCAAGTCGCAATCTGGGTACATATTTTATTTGAATAACGGAGCAGTAAGCTGGAAATCTTCCAAGCAAGAGATTGTTGCCGATTTAACAACAGAAGCGGAGTATATTGCTGCAGCTGAAGCAGCAAAAGAGGCAGTTTGGATCCGTAAATTCCTAAATGGATTAGGAGTAGTTTCGTTAGCAGCTGAGCCCGTTCCATTGTATTGTGACAATAACGGGGCTATAGCGCAGGCTAAGGAACCGCGGTCTCATCAACGATCCAAGAATGTTCTTCGACGTTTCCATCTGATTCGTGAGATCATACATCGTGACGATGTGAAGATCGAGAAGTTCGCATCAGAGGACAATATTGCAGATCCGCTGACGAAAGTTATTCCTCAGCAAAAGTTTGAGTGACATTATATAGTTCAGGTATTAGATGCTTGAGTGACTGGCTATAGGCCAAGTGGGAGATTGTTAGACAATTATGACCCATAGTGTCACTATTTGTAAAAGACATTGTTTTTTGTACAAATTAATTATGTAGCAATGGAAATTGCATTTTATCATTTTGTAATTTGATTACTTAAATATATAAATGATAAAAGTCCTTATGATTAGTTTCGGATTATAAGATATGAGACAGTATCAATCCATAAAGGTTTAATCATTAAATATCCCTAGTCGTAGTATTATCGAGACTGGACATCGATAATGAGGAATAGACTAGTATTGCACTTGTGCGTGTTATGGAAGCGTAACGGCATAGTTCTAATATATTTAAGTATTGGATACTTATGCAAGTGTGATAGGAGGTTGTTTTTACCGATGGTACGGAAACAACTTCGCTCTGGATAGACCCTGTGGAATCCTATTGGTAGTATGACTATGTGTCTATGGGAATCCGCATCAGGGTAGGTGTATTTGGTCTTAACCTGAGACTTGCATCGCTAGTACTTGCGACAATCAATACGCTTTGGTTTTGGTCGTCCGGGACTTTAACAGGTTCTGTGTACGCCTCTTCTGGGTTTATTGAGAATCGTAATGTATTGGGTGTGATGTCAAGATGGAAGTAACACTTCAGTAATATGGAGATGATGATCACGCAGGGATACAGAACCGGTACTCTAAATGGTTGCAACCATCGGGATAATATGACATGGTCATGATTATCCGATTAAAGAGACTAGTTGCTTGTAATCTGATATATGCTTCGTACGGGGCAGACACTATTATAGACCCAGGCCTCGCATGTGACATCTGATACTGGATCGCTATACGCAATACTACGTATACTACGCCTGATATAGATTATATATTCCATTAAGAATATTTTTGGAGAATTGGGTAGGCATGGTCCTTTGCTAGAGCCAACCATGTCTCGTAAATCGGTAAAAACATAGTACGAGGTACATACGTGTTCGGATAGTCCGACGACCGGATTTACTGCCAACATATCCAGGGATCTCTTGGGTCGCTTCCCGAAGATTCACCGATGACGTATGATTCGAGCATAATTAATCTATGATTAATTACGGAGAGATTTTATCTGGGATAAAATACTATTTGAATAGAGAGAACGATTAATTTGGAATTAATCGATAAAATAATATATTCGATATATTAAACGAAATTAGATTTCGACGCGGAATTAAAATTAGATTTTAATTCGGGCAAACGAGTTAATTTAGAATTAATTCGCTAGTGACGTCAATAGTAATTTTGCTAGGCATACTTATTTAATTAAATTTGATTTAATTACATCGCAACGGAAAATTCGTTAATTCGAAATTAGCGAACCCGAGCCCAGGATGTGTCGCGGGCCCACTCGGATTTTGACTCAAGTGGGGCCCACATGTCACATCACTTGTCACTTTAATGTGATGGGTTTTGGTGAAGTTGGTGATAACTTGTATGGCACACCAAGTTGTGTAAAAGATGTGATTGACTTATACCAAATATTTGGTATATCTAATTTAGATTTTTGAAATCAAAATTAACAAGTCAACACTCACACTTCATTCTCTCATTCACGCCACTTTTGAAGTAAAACTCTCTCCAATTTTCTTCCATTTGCTGTGAGCTTAAAGGAGGAAAAAGAAGATTTGTTGCAAATCATCTAAGGCTAGCACCAACAAGGAATCATACAAAGGTGATAGGGAAACCAATCTAAGAGCTTGGAATCCTCTCAAAGCTTGCAGCTTGTTCATCTTCAACAAATTGGGACCTTGGCCGAAATCTTGGAGGGCTTCTACAAGGAGAAAATTTTTGTTATCAACACTTCCATAATATGTTCATTATAAGTATGATTCTGCCATAATTCTTTAATGTATTCACATGTTTTTTATGCTTGAATGATCTTGGGACAACTTTAGAAACCCAACAATGTGATCCTTTGACTATAGGATAAAATTGATTTTACGTGTGATCTTACACACTTTGATGCCATAATTGTCAGAGACCTTTCATGGTATGACCGTTAGATGTTCGTTGGGTGTAGACCGATGCACTCGTTCATCAAGTGCGTATCAAGATAGGATTTGTCGGCCCGTATATGTACCATAAGAGATTTACGTATACATGTATGTAAGTCACGATTCTTAAGACTTTGGCCAAAGCCGATCACCTATAGTGGATCGCATATATCAGAAATGGTGTTATGATTAGTTGTAAAGAATCATGGACATATCGACATGAGATGTGTGCCTCAAAAACTTGACGGTGTAATCTATGTTTCCTAAGCACAACTCAGATAGCCTACGACGGATGGATTGTTAAACATATATGATGACCTAGACTTGTGTAGTTCAGAAAGGTTGTTCGTGTTCTTTGCAAATTCGGAAGTGGCCAAATTGCGTACATATAAGCTAGGTTTATATGACGAACGTGTCTGGACTTAAAGGGTCCCACAATATAAAATGTACTCATTGAGTATTTGGGTACCCGATAATTTTTTATAATAAATAATATTTGATATTATAATTATCAGCTAAAAATAATTAAGTGTTATTTGATAATATTAATTATTTACTTTGACCCAATTGGAATAATTTGATTAATCCAAAATCACACAAGGGCTTTGTTGTAATTTCATAAATATCTCTACCATTTGAGGAAATTTTAGTAATTATAAATATGTAATAATATGTATATTTGGCTTGATTTAATTGGAATAAATCAAAGTGGTAGACAAATGTGATTAATCACACCTAATTATACATATTTGGACAAAATGGATTGAGTCCACGTAAAAGTTGATTTGAATTTTTATTAATTAAAAATTGCATAAGTTTTGCTATAAAAAGCAAGCTTGAGCAAGGTTTTAATCAAGCTTGAGAAAACTAAAACAAAAAAAATTAGAGATATTAGCTTAAGTAAAAGAAATATTTAGAGAAGTTTTGGAAGTTCTCTACAATATTTCAACAAGGAGAAGAAGATTGGATCTTGGAACCAAGCTTGATAGCTTTGGGAATTCTCTATGACCACAAGGAGAAGAATATTAGATCTTGGAACTAAGCTTGCTAGCTTTCGAAGTTCTCCACACTATTTCAACAAGGAGAAGAAGATTGGATCTTGGAATCAAGCTTGCTAGGTAAGTTTGATCTTCTCCAAAGCTATATTTTCATTAGTGAGTTATCATTAGTGAGACATATAGTGATGAATTATGTATTGGATATATAATAACATAGCTTGATGTTAAAATTTGGCTAACTAATTGTGTATGGATGCTTTGGAAGCATAAACATAATATGCTTGTAATTAGGTCAAATATGTTCATGTTGGACATGGAACATAAAATTGGAGTTTTTGAAACTCTAGATGAAAGCAAAGAGCTATGGCTACCATTCTAGAATCATTTGACCACCTTTGAGTGACTTAGAATTTTTCATGAGTCACTTCATTATGGGATTCTAATTTGGTTTGTGTTCCGATTCAAAGAAATATATATATATATATTTAGAATACATGTATGTTTATGTATAACATGTGTTGATGTTGTTTTTGATGTTAAAATTGGACTTTTAGGTGCATTGAAGTGTTTGGAGAAAATTGGAAGTGTTTAGAATTGAATTAAAGGCAAAAATACTCTTTGCCAATATTTTACACTGGGTAGCGTCGCGACACTGATCTCCAGCGTTGCGACACTGAGCTCTCAGAGCTTCTGGCGTTGCGACGCTCACTCTTGCATGTCGCAACTCCGAGCATTTACAGATTGGGCGTTGTGACTCCTAAGCCCGAGCGTTGCTAAACGCTGACAGTTATTGCCTATGAGAGCTGAAATTTCATTTTCTCCATTCCAGAGTTTCCGGACTCTGATTTGGTCTCCATTTTTTCCTACGGACTTGTAACAGAATATAGTATTCTATGAAATAATTTTAAAAATACATCTATCCTTGATATCAATGAGTTAGACCCACTTTCGCTGTACGGGGCACCAATCCGACCCTAGGGGTCCCACATACACCCTAACAGTTACTATTTTCCTTATGTTCCAAGTCATTTATGTTTACTTTATACGTTATTTTCAAAAATATGATTTATCATTTACGTTTTACTACTCATATTATAGCATATATTTTCAACTCATGTATTCAGTTTATGCATTCAGTATATGACCTCAGCTCATGTATTCGGATTACGTCGTGTATTTCATGTTTAATATTCATGCTTTCAGTTTATGAGTTCCATGTAAAAGTACTGGTTAGGTTTCCGTTTGAAAGGCGCCATTCTCATACTTATTTCAAAATAGGAAATGGGTTTTGTACGAGCTTGTATGCAAAAGCCGGTACATGTCTGTCCATATTATCCACTCGTGCATCTTATGTATGGTTCCTAACTTATATTTTCAAATTTACATGACATGCTCACATATTTCAGTTCATGTTATATGTTTTCAATTATGTTTTCAGTTTTCATGTTACGTTTAATGTATCATGTTTACGTATTTTCAGCTTACGTTTCATGACTGCAATTTATGTTTTGAGTTTACGTGTCATGCATGTTTACAGTTTACGTTTTCATGTTACAAGTCTTCAATTATGTTTTCAATTACATTTTCACAATTTAGGTTTTTATGACTTTATATGAAATTCAGTTTAAGTTTTTTAAAATATTTTATAAGTTCAAGTATGAAAATGTTTTTGTTAAACCACCAGTGAAGTGTCATCCCCTCATGTTTAAAATCTTGGGTATACTCATATTGCCTCATAGGCCACTGATCGCCTCATAGGCTCATGTTCATGTTCATGTTCCCCTGCTTATGCGATGTTAGGTCCTGCTAAATAGGTTTCACGCCCCCATGTTACGATACTGGTATGATTCTTCAGAAAACTCAGTTTTACAGGCATGTTTACATATTTCAGTTTAGGTTTATGGTTTCAATTCACATATACAGATTCAGATCATGTTTATGTTTCCAAATCAAGTTAATTTTTCAGCCCCAGTTTATGTTTTCAGACTCATGGTTCAGGTTTAAGCATTATAATTTACAGCTATGTATTCATGCGTATGGTTCACAGGCATCTTTAAGTAGTTAGTCATGTTTTCAGTCATGTTTTCAGTATTGTTTCCAGTTACGTATTTTAGTTCATGTTAAGAATCATGGTTTTCAAGTCAAGTTACAGTTTTCAGTTTCATGATCAGTTCATGTCACGGTCAAGGCCATGACATATTTTCTATTTTATGTTACAATCTCATTATTATGTTTCAGTATTCAGTTAGGTTATAGGTTCTCAAATCATGGTATAGTTTCATGTATCATGCATGAATTACGTCACATTTATGACCCAAGTTTGACTTATCTTATCATTTAATTGCATAATACTTATACATTAATTTATATTTTTACGTTCACTCCCTAAGTCATTCGCACGACTTACTCTGTTCACTTTTATTCTTACAGGCATTTCAAGTTCACGCATGTGGAGGACGAGCTTTGGAGGAGGTAGGATCCAGCAACAGTCATTAGCATCACAGTTATCAAGTTCGCATAGTCAGGGGCCAATAGTTTTGCATTCTTATCAAGTTAGGCCATGAGGCCGAGTTATGTATGCATGTATGTATAACCATGTTATATATGTCTAAGTCATGTTGTGACATATTGCATTTTTATGTAAGTCTAAATTTTATTATTGGTTTGAGGTCGTTTTGCATGTTGGGTTGAGTTGTAATGTATGAATTGCATAGACAAGTATCTTCATGGTGTTGGACATTGATCTAGGTTGCATGATTTTAAGATACATCATGTCAAAAAATTTAGCAAGCCTGTCGAGTTTAGTCATGTATACATGTTTTGTATGATCACAATGTATGCATATAAGTATGTTTCATGGTCAGCAAGTTAACTTAGGCATACATGCATGTGATCATGATATGTATGCAGTTCATGCTTATTGTATGACAGCCACACATGTATATAAGTTAGTCAGCATAGTATTAACCACGACCCGTCATGTATGTACATGTCATAAGGCCTAGTGAGATGGAAATGATGTCTCCTGCCAGTTGCATGCTTGGATTTTCTGGGGATGTGACAACATCTCAATACCTCTTTTATATAGGTATAAGATCATATGAGGTACGTGAAATGCAAAAAAATATGCATGAATCTTGCAGAAATTATAGCACATTGTAGTTTATTGAGATGTGGAAAAACTCAAAGACCAAATATAAATTATGATACATTGTAGATATTAAGATATGGGGAAACTCAAAGTACCATAAGCATTGACAACTTATGATTATAACAAGATACATGAAATACAAAAAGACATACATGAATCTTGTGGAAATTATAGTATATTGTAGGTATCGAGATATGAGGAAACTCAATTGCTTAAATACTAAAGAGAAATTATGATACATTATAGATATCAAAATGTGTGTGAAGGCGGGAAAAATGGTGAGATACCATACCTTCAATATGTTGGGCCAAATGGTTCAGAATCCAGTTAAATTTGGGTTTTGCTCTTGAAGTCCGGTATAATAGGCCTTCAATATGTTGGGCCTGATGATTGAGAATCCAGTTGAATTTGGGTTTTGCTCTTGAAGTCCAGTATAATAGGTCTGCACGTGTAGATATTTTAGGGCTATAATCTTCCTATTTTTCTATGTGTGCAAGTTCAGTTGCTTAAGATTGCAATTAAGTGTTTGTATTATGTTTTTTAGTGGAACCAAGTCAACCTTATTTCATGTAAGCTCATTGACTTATATAGGGTAATGCATGTAGAGGTGTCAACCTTCGGTTGACATCTATCCATGGTTGAACTGCTCTCTGTTTGCATGGTGAACTTAGCATAAGACATGCTGAAATATGGTATTATGTGTGATTGCACATGCTATTATGCATGCTAAGCCAAGCTTGTATGCTAAGATAAGTGGATTTCCATTAAAGTCCACTAATCTCAGATGTGGTTTGTGTCATCATTTACTTCAGCGTACTGAGTGGGGATTGGAGTGCCTCAATTGTATTTCTCATATAGGAGTAAATCCTCTTCGGAATGAGTTTAGATCGGAGTGGATTGATCTCAGAGTACTTCCACTTCAGTGTGAGATAGCCTCGGAGTGATGTCAATTCGGGGTCAAGATCAAATTCTCCCATTCAAGTTCTAGTTTCTCGGAAGTCTTTGAACTTCGAGGGTCGTCATGGCCCCTCATGTCTACTATGACTGTAGTACCATGACAGGTGTCATCCTCTCATTAGGCATTTATCTGCCTGTAGCAGTTCTATTGATAAGGCGTGTTCAGGAAGATTTAACAGTGTGGCAACACATGACCAATGGTGCATGGTTAAAAATAGGCACCTACAGTATGGAACCTCAATGTACCATAAATATTGACTAAAGTGATTACTCGAATATAGTTTTCTCCTCTGGTATTTGTAGTGCCACGTGACAACAATACAAAAAAAGGGAAACCAAAATATATTATAGATATCGAGAATTGTGAAACCTCAATGTATCATAAATATTGATTAAAGTGAGTACTTGAATATAATTTTCTCCCCTGATTTTTGTAGTGTCACGTGACAACACTACAGAAGACGGAGAATCAAAATATATGTTAGTATGATATGATACCCATAATAATACAAATTTTGTATCTCTTAGTCTAAAATTAAAAGAAAATATCAATGAAATTCATGGATTAAAATTTTAAACAAGGTATTGGATTTGATTGGTTGGGCCTCCTCATGCAAGCTTTTGATATATCGTTGTCTTGGTATCGCATACATTTGGTGCCCAACAAGGTTGATTTTGTTTTGTCCAAACATGAAAATGCGGTTAGATAAGCAAAAAGAGTAGCCGCAGATACGAAACTAAATGGTCCATTACAGAGAGCATTACGTGATATACCAAACTTGAAACTTGAAACCGGATTATGTTACTGTCAGTGGTGCTAATTTTTTAGGTAACTATACATTAATTTAATTAAAAAAGACCATTACATGCCATTCTGTGTAAAGATGTGAATGATCATAACAAAGCTTCCTGGCCTGTTCTTTAATTTTTATTCGCCATTTCCAGGTCTGTTCCTCTTCTATTTTTCCTCAAATCACCTTTCTTTTCTTTGATTTTATGATACAGTATTGTTTTCAAATCCAAAATCCCTTATGGATCACCTTAGTTTTGGTTCTTATATCTGTTTACAATTTCATAATAAGTTTCTTCTATTGTAAGTCTTTTAAGGTGTTTTTTAATACCCTTTTTGTGGGTTCATTTTTTTTTCAAATTCTTTGTTATAGGCATGCGGTTGATAATCTTTGACAAAAAAACTTGTTTCAAGGAATTATTTCTGAAAATATAGTTTTTTTTTTTAAATTATTATATTTTGATCTTGTTAATATTTTTGTATTTGTGATTTCTCTGTTAATGGGTTTGTCACTTGCTGAGATTTGAAAGTTGAAATGTTTCAAGCACTTTGAGGATCAAAATTCTATAGTTCTATTTGGATGGTTTAGGTGACGTCTTCTTTTTGGGCCATAGACTTGTGTAAAATCTGTTTGCAGTAATTAGCAATCATAATTTATGATGATGTAGGTTTTTGAGTGATTTTTTTTTTAATTTTCTTTTGTGATGTTGGGATTTTTCAGCTTTGAGATTGAGTTTGGAATAATGAAGTTCAGGAAGGGGAATTTGGTTGAGGTATTGAGAAGAGAACATGATCCATGTGGCTCCTGGTTTCCTGGAAATATAGTTTCAGTAGAGGGAAATGACTATGTTGTTAGGTACAAATTTCTTTTGGATGAGGAAGGAGAGCCCCTCTTGGAGAAGGTTCACTGGGTGTACGTTAGGCCTCTGCCTCTGCCTCTGCCTCTGCATGAGGTGGCGAAAAGATGGAGGGTCGGTGATATTGCTGAGGTGTTTGATAATCAATGTTGGAGGGTAGGCAAGATTGCAAAGGTACTGCCGAAGAATGGGTTTGTTATTAGGTTGTTTGGGTCCATCCAGCTTAAAGAATTTCATGAATCTAATATAAGAATTCGGAAGTCTTCGCATATCAACCAGTGGTCGGTAACTGGGAAGGTAAAAATACATGCCATAATCTTCGTTATTCAACATTGTGTCCCGTCTGGTATTACCTGTGATTGTAGTTTTGTTTACTGCTGGTTTGCCATTGTTTTCTATTTCAATTGATTTTTTCAGAATTCTAATTTCAGTTACCATACGTGCTGCTGTGGTCCTCTTTCCATATTTATGTGCGACTGCCTAATTAAAAGACTTGGTATTTGTTCTGATGAAAATCAAATGACATAGTACCTTCGTCTTCAGTTTGTTCAAGAGGATCATTTGTATTGAACTGTGTTATTAATCTTTTAGTAAGTTGAAGTCATAAATGAGGAAAACCTGAGTCCTTTTATTATTAATCACAAAATCTCAAGCTTTTGTGGTAGTTTTTGGCAATTTAGGTTTATTGGGATTTCCGAGAATCCACAATAAACATATGAGACTTGATTCTATCCATATATGGAGATATAATTCTATCCATATCATGTTATTAACTAACGTCAGATTAAAATAATCTGATTGGCTTTTTTTTTTCCCTCTTGTATTACTTCATCATACACTTCATTGATGACTTCGATATGCATTTGATATTTGATGTATGTATGCAATTATCATGCATTTGACAGCTGCCGATGTGTGATTCTAGTCAGGGTTATGGTAACAGTCTGTTTATTCCTCAGGACTTGTTTTTCGGGTTAGATAAATGACCTTTACTTGTGACCAGATTTATGATCATGCAAAGAGAAGCATAGCATTATTTATTTGTTTTCTTTATCTATTCATTCAATCTGATTTCCGGAAACAAGAGATTTATGGTTTGAAACCCGCTCACATGGATGAGAAGATAATTAAGGTTGCCATGGCTATAACTTTTTTTAAAAAAAAATCTAGCTGATTTCTGATGCTACTGAGAGTTTCTGACGTGTACCTTTGTTTTCAGGTTGCTCGTGTTAAACATTTTACCACTGAAAATGATTCAAAATATTCTTTGGATTTGTTGTCAAGGGCTCAATCACTAAGGATGGATAAGGATTTGCTCCAAGGAGAGAAGGATGGACAGGGATTCTGTGAGGATGACCATGATGATTCTAAAATGTGTCTCCCAGTGGGAACCATGAAAAGGCGCCGCAGTGACAATAATGAAACAAACTCCGGGGACCTGCTTATTGCAGGAAGCGACAAGAAAAGAAAATCAAGTCCTTGGGTGGGAGGACGCAAACGCCTTCAAACAGGAACATCTCCTTTGTTTAGACAGGTAGCTGATATTTCTTTTTCAAGGGTTCAATTGAATGAAAAATTCACTGGAGGATCCACTGAAATGGATACTAAAATGGTAAAAGGAGCTACTGACCAGTTTCATATTTCTTCTGCAACTCTTTTGTCTAGTGAAGATAGCAATCAATGCTCCGTTGGTAGCTGTAGTTCTAATGAATTTGCTGACTGTCCCGGGGAAAATGTTCATAAGTCTGTAGAAAATGTATCTAATGATTCTGATGCCGAGTCATCATTTCCTAGTTTGTCTGGAAAAAAACATGAATTCCCATTTCCCAGCCACAAACTAGAGGCCGACATCCATGAATTAGAGCTTCATGCATACGAGTCAACAGTGCAAGCGTTGTATGCTTCAGGTCCGTTAAGTTGGGAGCAGGAGTCTCTCTTAACAAATCTCCGCCTCTCCCTTAACATTTCAGACGAGGAGCATCTACTCCAGTTGAGACACCTATTGTCTGCTCAAGTCGTGTAATCATCTTTTTCCTCTGCTTAGTCTTATTGCGAATACAATTCTCTTACAGGCGGATCAAATGGCAATACTGGAATTGATTTGCTGTTTTCCATTTGAATCTAGAAACAATTTGAATGAGGCCCTCTTGCTAGATGCATCATGTCACTGTCTTGTAAATGTCCAGTGACCGGAATAATTTCCAAACCTATGTATTTCATATTAAGATCAAATGTACAGAATAAAAATTTCCCCTTTTCAGCAGCAATCAATTCCTTGCCATTTTGCTTATTTAGTGTTGCACTAGTTGAAATCTTCAGTGACTCTTTCCCTGTTTCACATTACTCATTGTTTGATATTAGTGCCAATTAATCTGAATCGGTAATCCATTTGTTATTCAATTTGCTTTCCTTCATACTAAGGGTGCATTTGATAGACCGTTTCGCCAACGTTGAAATGCTCCTTTAACGATAATACATGATTTATAAACTAGTTTATACTCTCAATATAATACTCTCTACCAAACGCACCCTAATGTTTCTATTTATTTAGTGAAATATTTATCTTAATATATTCTCTATGAACCAATTTCATTGAATGTTTCTCTTGTAAAGCAGAGGCGAGGGCCGGTTTCTCTCTGATTCTCCCCCAGGAGGCATTATTAAAGGGGTTTCTCAAGGAGAGAAAGCCTTCAAAAGCTACCAGAGGAGGAGCAAAGCAAAGTCCGAGTCACTAGTTGAGTGAAGTTGAGTTTATCAGTAATGATTTCAAGCTGTTTCGACAAACCTACCATAATAATCCGTTCCCATACCGTATGGAGCTAGCATCGGCCAACCTTGGCGAGTTGGATCCTTACAAAAACTTCAAATTCAGGTTAAAATTCAGAAATTACAGTGAGGATTCAGTAGTTCTTTTGCTTACTTTTTGCCAACAAAGGGATGCAGGGGCAATGCAATGGCAGAACCACAATAACTTCATCTAAGTTGAAAAAGAAAGACAATCATTCTACTGGAGTTCTAAAAAACAATTTCATTAGGTTACCTCTCATCTAAGCCCACCCAATATGAAGGAGCTGATAAATCAGCTTGATCTGTTAAAGAATCTCAGGGTTTCACAGTGGATGTACTTGATTTACAAGATTTATCTAAACAAGACAATTGTACACAAATATGGGTAACCTAAAAAGCGAAAATTCATTCGTAACATGCTAACACGTTCAATGTCGAACATGTTTCAAAAGCCTCGTGGAACAAATAGCAATAAATGTTAATGCTTCAGGTCAGAGTATCATGCATCCGCACCCTCTTGCATCCTGGGGACCTTCAAACCATCGATCCCATATAGGATTTATGGGGCCGTTTGTTCTGTAATTGAAATAAATTGACCAACAAGCATCAGAGATGTAATCAACTTTGAGACTAACAAACAAGGTAGGTTAATAGAAATTACACTGAGAGTAGTGGATCAGGTCTGGTTTCCATAAATAGCAGCAATCTGAAGGAAAGCAACAAAAGGAGATATCAGTCTGATCAATCTTTTACCATTTACGTTATGAGATTAATTGCTCTGTGATGCTATGCACAACATGCTATCTGTGTTGATGAACTCAAAATGCCAACAGGGAGGCCCTTAGTTATGGGTTGTCGAGAGCAAACAGAAAAGAGGATCTGAGCTTCTCCATTAAATCTAGCTAATAAGATGTTGGTTAAAAGAGAACATTGTGATCCCCTCCTGCAGTCTTATTTCAAAGAACTTATACTTACTCTTCACATATTGTTGAGACGTTCTCAGTTTTATCAAGCTCTTCCAACTCTTCCTGGATAATTTCATGAAAGAAAATAAAAAGATAACATCAGCCAAGAATGCACTATAAATTGCAATGTATCCCAAGGATACAAAAACTTTGAATTGCTTTTAATTGAGAAAGACAGAATAGTTAGCAAGTTCGAAAAAAGCATTGAAAAGTGCCCGAGAAACAAGGAATGGAAAGCACTGAAGCTAATGTTCAGAAAAGTAGAAAAAGGAAAAAAAGTCTACGCATGTCTTTCGCTTTTTCCTTCTTATGCGAGTTGAAAGAAATTTCTTGAGCATGTGAATGAACAGCATATATGCATATATAGTCATAATAACAATCTCAGGGTGTCATATACAATAGTTTTATGTAACAAAAGCACAGGTTTTACCTATATGGTAACAAACAAAAAAATTGAAAAAGCCTGTAACTGTAGCAAAATGTGAAACTTCTAAATGTAATACCTAAGAATCTCGAAAGGCAATTCATAATATCTAGAAGTCCCTATGTCGTCAATCATTTAGGGCATGTAAATAAAACTAGAACATCAATCATTTAGAAAATGTAGTTAGAACTACATGAGCTCCTAGCAGTTCTTTTCTATCCTTTGACTTGATCAGGCACTTTGTAGTGACATTATTCCACTTAGTGCACTCCAAACCAAAAAAAAAAGTATTACTTTCACTCAAACATAATCCGAAAGTATAGCATATTCAGCAAGTCAAAACCTGAAATTTAAGTGTTCTCGTCCATATTACAAGATCTAGGTTGGTGACTGAATTCTATCACAGGTTGAGGTGGAGCCAGTCTGTCAGGACTGCAAGTATTTACATCTTTGCAAGATTTTGAGTCCACAAACTCATTGCAAATGGTTTGTTTTAGGTGAAAGAAAATTTGACATCCCATCTCCAGGAGCCATAACAATTATGTTCTGATGCTTTCTTATTTAGAATTTTGATCACCAATTGGCACCGGAAATACATCGGTAAGCTAAACTCAAACAAAAAATAAATTCATGTGCAAATGCAAAAACACCACACCCACATCGGCTCAATAACAAGTCTAGTATCATCTTTAATCTTTTCTTTCATTTTTCCCTCCTCCAAATGATTTTGAGTACCAAAACCTGGTTGAGATACATTAGGTCTTCCTTCTTCACTATAAAAGATTATCAATCAATAGAAAAACTACATGCCTGCCTCCTTAGGTTAACGGTCCCAAATAATGGAATTAACCTCCTCCAAACAATTCGAGGAAAGAAAATGCTTATGAATATTAAGGACTTCTAACCAATCTGCTTCCTCATCCCTATTTCCTGTCCAATCCTCCACCAATCCAAAACCAAAAAAGGAAACATCAAAAGGTAAAAACTCTAATCTTGAATAAAAGTATAGAAAGCCTATCCTTTAGAACATTTTTTCACTTCCAAAGCTTCACAAAGTCATCAACTTTTATCCATAACATAGACCCCATACATCAACAGAGACAGTTAAAAAGTCTAAAAGAGGGAACCTTTCAGAACATTCTGAACCCAAAAAGGCAATTTTGATTTAGCCTCGAATCCTTGGTACATCTCTTAAACCATCATTACTAAAGAAAAAATCAGTGCTACAAAATCATCATTTTTTCCCTTTTCTTTCAGCAACTAATAAGAAACAAAACAAGTAGGGGGAAAAAACTAACCTCCAAGAATCTAGATTCTTGCTCGACACGTTTCAGTTCGGCGAGAATCCGATGCTTTCCAGTCGCTTCAGTACCTCCTCCGGCTACTCCTCTTGAACCTACCACCAGCTCATCCTCCAACGACACCGTTTCACCCTCCATTATTATCATTTATCATTCACAACGTCAACAAAGTGTCCTCATACATTCACGACGAACGTTCCTGCTGCTGCTGCTGCTGTCGTCACTGCCACTGCATTCAAAAACAAAGAATCTACAGATCTGACTCAAACCCAAAAAGCCAACAGTCCATACAAAATTACAAACCACCCCTGTCTCTCTCTTTACACGCTAATCACTCGTCTCTTTAAAGCTGTATTTCTTTTTCTCTGAGAAAAAAAAAATTTGAAAAGAAACAAAAAAGAGAATTCGTATATCTTTTTGTCGTCTTTTTGATATAAAGAAGTAAAAAAAAAAAAATAAAGCTGTTGTTTGACTAGTCAACTTACATTACGGCGTTTATATGCTGTCTTTGCTTTCTCGTGCTTTGGCCTTTTGGGGGTAACTGTAACGACCAGAGTAAAATGTCCTGTCGTATTATCTCAAACTTTTTGCCATTGTTCCCCACTAATAATTTACTTTAATTTAATTTTTATTGAATTTGCTGTAAGTCTTGCAATGGGCCGGATCAGACCGGATTTTGAAAAACTTTGAGTTCGGGAAAATTTCGGCTCATCTCGAGCTCGGAATCTGATTGGATTTTTTTGGGTCGGTTTTTTGAAAACCAAAATTAATAATAATTCAACTCATATATATTAAAACATTTAACATGACGTCAAAATAGAATATTAATTCATAAAAGACATGTATCAACTTAAAAATTAAAATTATATGGATTAATAATATTTTTATTTTTAAACCCAGTCGAGCTCGAGCTTTTTGTTATAGGCCCGACTCGAATCCGATCCGAGCCTACCATTATTAAGCCCAACCTGACTTTTTACTCCCGAACCCGACGGGTCGGACCGGACCCGAGACTTTTTTGTCATCCTTATTGTTTTGTTCATTGTAATAAGAAAAAGTAAATTTAGACTTCATATTTTAGTTAAATGATCATAAAAGCTCTTTATTTTAAAAAAATATTCTTACAAACTTTTTTGAGACAGACCTCTTTATGAGATACATAGACCTCAAAATTTTATTAAAATAAAGAATAAATACTTCCTAAAAAGGGTCATGTGATAATTTTTGAAATTAAGGAAGTCTTCATGACAATTTTCTCAAAATATATGGGTCTAAATGTAATTTTTTTTCATTATAAAAATATATTTCTTTCAAGCCAAAAATTCAAAGGTGTTGATCATTTTTCATATATCTTTCTAGCTATATATAGTTATATGATTTATTGACATACTAGTTATTAAATGGAAAAAAATTACTTTCAAATTTTATGGTGAAAATAAAATGAAAAAAAGAATGAAAAATTAAATCTACTGTTTTGTCATTCTTATGGTAAAAAAACATATATATCTCTCATTTATTTACTATAATTTTATATGAACCTCTTAAGTTTAAGATCGTTCTTCCATTTGTATTTGTATTTTTTTATATTTTGAGACTCTTAATTATATCATAATATTATAATAAAAATATTTTAGAGTCTTTAACCTTTAGTGGATAGACCCGGCCGGCGGTTCGGTTCCGGTTGGAACCGCTGGAACCGTTCTTCGGTTCCGGTTCCGAACCGGAACCTTGACCGGGTCTATTAGTGGATATAAAAAAAATTATGAGTCATAGGCTAATCACTAATGCCTAGTCAGTTGATGTGAAACTTTTATATATTTACTGAGCGACGTTTCAGTATTTTTGCTACTTTTTTAAAATCTAATCTATCGATCAATTAAATCTAGAACTAATTCCATGGAAGATGTGTGATTGAATTATATGATTCTATCCAAGTATGAATTCATCAAACCTCGTAAAAAATACTCATGTAGTTTCTTCTCTTTTATATAAGAAAATATTTGTAGCGGATGGTGGCCACTGAGATTCTAAGAATATGCTCTGTTAGCTAATGGGGTTTGTTTATTTATTTTTATTTTTTTGAGATTGTTGGAAATCCTGTTCTCAAATCATCTTTTTCGGATTTTAGCGGAGCATGTAAAATCATTGGCCGTCCCATACTCTTATTAGAAATGTACTCTTTGGATTCAAACACATGATCTGAAGGGAAAATCCTGAATCCTACACCACCAAACCGTTTCTTAGAGACTAATGGGTTTGTTAATAGGTCGCCATCCTCCATTTCCACTTGTAAAGTGACTTCCATTGATGTCTTGTTTCTGTTTTCGCCCAGGGATATATATATATATATATATACTAGATATTGTCCGTGCCTCCGGTACGGTGTTACGAAATTTACAGAGAGATTAAGATTTCTTTATTTATTTTGTTTGTTAATTTTCAGAGATATTCTATCATGAAATGATTTTATTTTTTAATTAAATGATTTTATTCTTTAATTTATTTGATAGTTTTCATTTTCCATTTTTATATAGATTCTATAATGGAAAAATTCTTTATCAGCCATTAGATTATAATGAAATAATATGAGCCGCCAATTAAGCCACATAAAGATAACCTTTTGATATATTATCTCTCTTAATCTTAACCATTAGTTACATTCTCTTTCCTCTTTATAATATAAATATATCCCTTGTGCATTTCTTTAAATTCAAAATATCTTTGAATTGCATTTTTATTTATTTATTTATTTTTGGTTTGGAAGTACAAGTAGATGATATATACGGCTTTCCAAATTCAAATCAATGTCGAACAAATAAATTTATATTTATTGGGAAATTGCATACAAATAACTGATATCTTACAATTAGGGAGGTCGCTAGGGTCATGAGGACTCTTTGTTATCTTGAAGGACATAATCTTTCTCCAACAAAGCTATGAAGAGTTTTGTGAAAATTAAACTTGTACAAGGCATAAGAAATTAGTATATGTGAAACCGTACGGTTGATGTGTCTAATCCCTCTCTCTCTTTATAGTGTTTAGTTCTTTCTAGGATTACCATTGTCGTATTTTAGACTGATTAAGTCTTCTTATATTACTTCTATAATAAACCCTTATTTTAATTGATTTGATATTTTAACTTCAGTCCTTCTTGGGATTTCTTCTTTGTTTGGAAATCTGTTGCTCCGTCAAAAGTTCAGCTTTTTTCCTAGTTAGTTTTCTTGGGCCGAATTCAGTGCAAGGAATCTCTCTTTAAACGAGGGATCTTTTCAGTATTGTGATTCTCTTATTACTAAAGATTGTTTTGTGAGGAAAAATAATTACTATATATTATTATTTGAATAGAATTTACAAGTATTACAAAACTTGTGAAAAAAAATTCACACAGTAACTACACTCTCTAATCTCTCTTACTTGGAGCTTCTTGTTGAGGATGGTTTGAGCTCTCAAATGAGCTCCCTATTTATAGTGAAACTCAAGCTCACTATTACAACAAACTAATAAATGCACCTAAAGAAAACTTAGAGTTTTGCTCCACAAATCAAAGAAAAAACAAGCACTCCTTGGAAGCTTGCACCAAAAATTCAACAAAGGAGATCATCCACCTAAAGTAGGTTTGGTGGTTTACACCATTGTCAAAAATGTAGCAATTTTTTTTGACAATGGTGGTCATACTTTTGACGATGCATGGGGATGCAAGCTAGATTCTACAATTCTCCCCCTCCAGCTGCATCATAAACGATTGTCATCTGATAACTATCCCGACTATGTCTCTACACATCTCTGACTTGTCCCGATTGACCACCTTTGTTGACATGTCGGCCGTGTCTCTGCACAGCACAATTCACTGTGTCTCTGCACATTACTCTTCTGCTATGTCTCTGCACAGCTGATAAGTGCATGAAAATGTACTTTGAACATCACTAATTCGACTTTGATTATCAAGTATTTGATCCTAGTTATAGTTTATTTTATATTTTGTTATTAAGAAGCAATGTAACATGGATATTGGAGCAATTACACATGTTTCGGGACCTTACGGACGCATCAGAAGCATGCGGGAATAGCTGAAACGAAGAAAACATGAATTTAGAAAATTCTATTTGCGTTGCGACGCCGCTCCAGCATTGCCACCATACAAAAATCTCACAAGTTGGGCGCCGCGGTGCCCCGAAAGATCCCAGAAACTTAATTTAGTCGTGTTTGATGCGCACAAGACTCCGTGACTTCCCTATATAAACCTAAGTTCGTCCAAACCCTAAAAAGAGGAGAAAACAGAGAGAAAACACACAACAAGGAGTTGAAGTCACATATTTGAGAGAGAAGAATGAGGAAGCTTCATGCCAGACAGGATGCTCCTCCGATCTATCCAAGCTATGTCTCTCTTCTATATGGAGAACTAATCTCCTAGGCAAAGCTAAGGATGAACTCTTGTAATTAAGTTCTTATGTTCATGTTTTGATTCATGAATACCTTTCAACGTTTAATACAATTGATATCTGATGTTCTTTATTATCTTTTGATTTATAATCCAAAGATTGTGTTTTACCAACTTCCAAATAGGAATAGTCATGCTTCTTCTATGTGTGATTGGGGAACCCAGTTGTGACTAGTAATGTTATTTTATGAGTTGATCTTCTACTGCAGTATTGTCTGAGGGTATATTATTGACGTTAGATAAGTCATAACGATAAAATTGTGTGTTATTAACATAGAAAAAACAATTCACCAGTTACCTTAGAATTTAATGTGTTTTGAATTGAAATATCTTCCGATTGTTGGTTTGGGATGTGAAACCTGTTAGTGTCCTACACATGCCACAAGATCACTAAGATGATTTGTTGTGTGAAAAATCAAAGACAAGTTGCGGAAAAACTTACTTTGATCGAATGAGATTCAAAACTTTTCTTTGTATTTGTTGAAGCTCCAAGCTTTGTAGAGTGTTTCCAACACTTGGGTAAGTTTCCTTATCACCTTGATGTTAGGTTCCTAGAACATGCCAATGATCTTCTAAGCATAAAATTGTGTGAATAATCAAGGTAAGTTTGAGGAAAAATAATTACAATGATCGGCTAGGTGGATGTAGAGATTACAAAAATTTATCCTTCAAGAAGAGCTCCAAGCCTTCCTTTGAATTCCAAACTCTAGGGTAAGTGTCCCTATCACATTTTTAGACTCCTTTGTTGTGCTAGCAATCAAGATTTTGAAGCAAAAATCAATTACCATGAACCCTAGGCTCACGGCAATAGAGAGCAAGAGAATGGGAGAGGATTCAGCAATCACAAAGAGAGGGAGAGAGTGTTACTTGTTTTTGATTTTCCAAAATCAATTTACCATATACCAAATATCCAAAGTTGGTAAAAGTCTTTCACACATCAATTAAAATAAAGCTTGTGTGATTTACAAGCTAACAACAACTACCAACTTCTATCAACCAAAAGCTAAATAAAGTTGACTAGTGATGTGACTAGGTGGGCCCCACTTTAAATTCAAAATTCGAGTGGGTCCGCTAAACACATTTCGGGCTCGGGTTCGTTATTTCGAATTAACGAATTTTCCTTCGCGATATAATTAAATAATAAAGTCGCTTACGAATTAATTCTAAATTAATTCGTTCGCCCGTATTAAAATTCAATTTTAATTCCGCATTGAAACCTAATTTCAATTAATATATCGAATATATTATTTAATCGATTAATTTCAAATTAATCATTCTCTCTATTCTAATCGAATTTTATCCCAGATAAATTCTTACCGTAATTAATCCTAGATTAATTTTCTCTCTCTTATAATTAATCCTAAATTAATTTTGTTCGAGTCAAACGTCATCGGTGAATCTTTGGGAAGTGACCCATGAGATCCTTGGATATGCTGGCAACAAATCCGGTTGTCGGACTATCCGAACACGTGCGTACCCGGTACCACGTTCTTACCGATTTACAAGACATGGTTGGCTTCTAGCAAAGCACCGTGCCTACCCAATTCTCCAGAAATATTCTTTTAAGGAATACATAATCTATATCAAGCGTAGTATACCAAGTATTGCGTATTACGATCCAGTATCAGATGTCATATGCTATGTCTGGGGCTGGAATTGTGTATGCCCCGTACGAAGCATATATCGGATCACTAGCAACTAGTCTCTTTAATCGGATAATCATGACCTTGTCATATTATCCCGATAGTTGCAACATATTAGAGTACTAGTTCTGTATCCCTGCGTGATCATCATCTCCATATGACTGAAGTGATACTTCCATCTTGACATCACACCTAATACACTACGATTCTCAATAAACCCAGAAGAGGCGTACACAAAACCTGTTAAAGCCCCGGATGACCAAAACCAAAGCGTACTGATTGTCGCAAGTATTAGCGATGCAAGTCTCAGGTTAAGACCAAATACACCTACCCTGATTCGGATTCCCATAGACATATAGTCATACTACCAATGGGATTCTGATGGGTCTATCCAGAGCGAAGCTGTTTCCGTAACATCGGTAAACAGAACCTCATATTACACTTGCATGAGTATCCAATACCCAAATATATGAGAACTATGCCGTTAAGCTTCTATAACGCACACAGGTGTAACACTAGTCTATTCCGCATTATCGATGTCCAGTCTCGATAATACTACGACTATGGATATTTAATGATTAAACCTTTAGTGGATTGATATTGTCTCATATCTTATAATCTGGAACTAATCATAAGGACTTTTATCATTTATATATTCAAGTAATCTAATTACAAAATGATAAAATGGTAATTTCCTTTGTCACATAGTTAATTTGTAAAAAACATTTTGTACAAAAACCTTTTTACAAATTGTGATGCTATGGGTCATAATTGTCCAACAATCTCCCACTTGGCCTATAGCCAATCACTCAAGTATCTAACACTTGAACTATGTACATGTCGATCAAACTTTTGCTGAGGAATAGCCTTCGTCAGTGGAACTGCAATGTTGTCATCTGATGCGACCTTCTCGATCTTCACATCGCCATGATGTATGATCTCACGAATCAGATGGTAACGTCGAAGTACATGCTTGGATCGTTGATGAGACCGCGGTTCCTTAGCTTGCGCTATAGCCCCGTTATTGTCACAATACAAAGTAACGGGTTCAGCTGCTAACGGAACTACTCCTAATCCAATTAGGAATTTACGAATCCAAACTGCCTCTTTTGCTGCTCCAGCTGCAGTAATATATTATGCTTCTGTTGTTGAATCGGTAATAGTCTATTGCTTGGAAGATTTCCAGCTTACTGCTCCGTTGTTCAAACAAAATATGTACCCGGATTGCGACTTACAGTCGTCTTTATCGGTTTGGAAACTTGCATCGGTAAACCCAGTTACCTCAAGTTCTCCATCTCCATAGATTAAGAAAGCATCCTTAGTTCGTCTAAGATACTTAAGGATGTTCTTAACCGCAACCAGTGACCATCACCTAGATCAGCCTGATAGCGACTACATATGCTCAAAACATACGAGACATCAGGTCGCGTACATATCATGGCATACATGATCGATTCGACTGCAGAAGTGAACGAGATCCGACTCATATTGTCTCTCTCATATTGAGTTTTAGGACACATGTCCTTAGATAGAGTAACGCCATGTGACATTGACAACAATCCACTCTTAGACTGATCCATGTTGAATCTCTTCAACACTTTATCAATGTACGTTCTCTGGGAGAGTCCAAGCAGCTTTCTAGATCTATCCCGGTAGATCTTTATTCCCAGAATAAAGGCTGTTTCTCCCAGATCTTTCATGAAGAATTTTAATGAAAGCCAAACTTTCACCGATTGTAGCATGGGAATGTCATTGTCAATAAGCAATAAATCATCAACGTAAAGGACAATGAATGTCAGTGCGCTCCCACTAACCTTCTTATATACACAATGATCATCCTCGTTTTGAACGAAATCATATTCTTTTATGATCTCATCAAAACATTGGTTCCAAGAACGCGATGCTTGCTTCAAGCCATAAATGGATCGATTTAACTTGCAAACCTTGTTTGCATGTTTTGGTATGACAAAACCGTCAGGTTGTTGCATATAAACATCCTCCAAAAGGTTTCCGTTAAGGAAAGTGATTTTGACGTCCATCTGCCATATTTCATAATCGAAATATGCAGCAATAGCAAGCATTATCCGAATGGATTTAATCATGGCAACATGTGAAAAAGTTTTTTCGTAATCGACACCATGTTGTTGACGATACCCTTTCGCTACAAGCCTAGCTTTGTACGTTTGTATGTTGCCACCCATGTCGATCTTCTTCTTGAAGACCCATTTGCAACCAATAGGCTTTACGTCTTCTGGTGCATCAACCAGTGTCCAAACTTGGTTGGTATGCATGGAATCCATTTCGGACTTCATGGCTTCTTGCCATAAAGTGGAGTCGATATCTTGTATGTCTTCCTCATACGTAGCCGGCTCGTTATCCTCAATAAGATTAATATCCACATGAGGTGAGATCAGAAACCCATACATCTCAGGTTGTTTTCTGACTCTCTTCGACCTACGCGGTTCTTGTGTATTAGAATATTGTGGTACAGTTTCATCCTTGATGAAATGTTCATGTTCCGGTAAGGAATCGGTGCCAGGAACAGTATCACTCTGATTTTCATCGAGTTATACTTTCGTCCCACTTACCACTGCATTTAGGAATTCCTTTTCGAGGAACACGGCATGTAGAGTAATAAATACTTTGTTCTCTTGTGGGTTGTAGAAGTAATATCCTTTGGTTTCCTTAGGATAACCTACAAATAGGCACTTCTCCGATTTGGGTTCTAGTTTGGTACCAGCCAAATGTTTAACGTATGCCCAGTATCCCCAAATCTTAAGGAATGAGAAACCCGGTTTCTTTCTTGTCCATATTTCATATGGAGTCTGTTGAACAGACTTTGACGGAACCTTATTCAAAATAAGTATTGCACTGTTCAATGTATATCCTCAGAAGGAAATTGGTAGCTCTGTGCGACTCATCATAGACCTTACAATGTCCAACAATGTTCGGTTTCTCTGTTCAGACACACCGTTTAATTGAGGTGTTCCGGGAGGAGTCCCCTGTGAAAGAATACCATACTCTTTCAAGTAATCGAGAAACTCATTGTTTAAGTATTCTCCACCACAGTCTGACCATAATGTTTTAATACTTTTGCCGGTCTGTTTTTCTACTTCGTGTCAAAACTCTTTGAATTTCTCAAAAGTTTCCGACTTGTGTCTCGTAAGATATACATAACCATAACGCGATGCATCATCCGTAAAGGTTATGAAGTATTCATATCCACCTCTAGCCTGGCTAGACATGGGCCCGCATACGTCACTATGAACGAGGGCTAACAGTTCGGCGGCACGTGCACCTTTACCGTTAAAAGGTATTTTAGGCATTTCTCTAATAAATAAGATTCGCAGGCGTCATATGAATTTGGATCAAATCCGTCCAAGTACCCACTCTTCAAAAGTATGGATATGCGAGTCTTGTTAATGTGTCCTAGACGACAATGCCACATATAAGTTTCATCTTTGTTACTTAATTTAAGCCTTTTGTTTGTTACGTTATATGTTTGAGATTGATTTATATTCAAAATATAAAGACCATTATTAACATCAGCACTACATATCTCAATATCATTTTTATAAACAAAACACCCTGTGTTTCTGAATACAAAAGTATGCCCACATTGGGCTAAACAAGATACAGAAATAATATTCCTAGTAAAACTAGTTACATAGTAGCAGTCTGATAAATTAAGTACATGCCCCGAGGGCAGTTCCAAAATATAAGTCCATACAGCCAAAACAGCAACTCTGGTCCCGTTTCCAACTCGTAGATCAATCTCTCCTAAAGTCAGTCTTCTGCTAATATGTAAATCCTACACATCAGTATATATATGAGTACCACAACCAGAATCAAAAATCCAATTTTTAAAACTAGAAGTAGACATGTTTATCTCTATAACAAACATACCTGAAGCCGGAGCCTTGCTCGCCTTCACTTACTTCATGTGCGCCTTGTACTCATGGAAGTAACACTTCCAGTGATCCTGTTTGCCACACTGCAGGCAGACATCTTGGGATTTGTCTTTCGCCTTCCCAAAAGACTTTGATGATTTGGCCTTGCCCTTTCTCTTCTTCACGCCTCCAGTAGCCTTTGGCCAAGCCTTGGCAGACTGAGATGTCGAAGCGAAGTGCGCCTCGCTCTTCTTGCCCTTTAATAGCTCTTTTTCTACTTCTCGCAGCATTACCATCAACTCTCCAAGAGTATGATCTTGGTTCATCATATTGTAGTTCATGATTAACCCGCTCCAGCTGTCAGGAAGAGACTGCAAGATCAAATCTATAGAAGTCTCAGCCTCAAAGGTTATGCCTAGCTGACTCAGCTGTTTGATGTCAGCAATCATCTGTGACACATGGTGCTCGACAGATGTACCCTCTGACATTCGAGAGCGAAAGAGCTTCTTCTGTAATTCATACCTCTGTGATCTAAGGTTAGATCGGTGAAGGTCCTTCAATTTTGCCATCATAGTATAGGGATCCAATCCCTTGTTCTGACGACGAAATTGAGGGGTCATTGCAGCGAGCATGAAAATTGAGCAGTTGAGTTGTCATCACTGTGAGTCTTCCAAAGCTCAAGCTCAAGGGGCTGCTCAATTCCGGGCTTAGGCCTGAGAGGTCTCTCTATCATATCGAACATCTTCTTGGCCCCCAGGACAATCCTAAAGTTCATATCCCAATCAGGAAAGTTCGCACCATTAAAGACATTTTCGCCAATGATAATGTCCCTAACGTTGATCTTTCCAGCCATCTTTAATTGCAATAGTCTAACTATTTAATTAACGATTTTTGGTACAGTCCAACTGTTACAATAAAAATAATAAAATATTAGTCCAACTAATAAATATATAAAATGACGAAATAATTTTGAAAGCGCGTATTGGCAAGTATTTGAACGAAATTACAAATTCAATACTAGCCTCCCACTATTTTTTGGCGAGCCTCTAACCCTCTGTTGAGTACTCGGGAAACCTAGTTTCCTAGTGGGCTAGGATCCCGTTAAATAACACACAACCTTGACTTTGGCCAACAAGCTGTATGATATTTAACTAGGTAGATCTCTAAGATCAATTGGATCTCATCCAATTCCTAGATCTGGTAGGTGGACCTCCAAGTCCGAAACATATATACAATATATATGCCAAAATATCTAATATATTTTCCTAACCTTTTCCTCTGAATCAACTAAGCCTTGGCTTTGGCTCAAAAAGCTTAATGATTCCAGTTAAGCGGGACCCATTGACAGTGGGAAAGCTTTGTAATTCATGTCGATGAACAAGAAGTGGCCTTGACTTTGGCCAACAAGTCACAACTTGCCCAAGACATGCGATATGGAACAAAGCTTTCGTGGTTCAAACATATCCGTGATGGACATTGATCTTGACTTTGGCCAACAAACCAATGCCAATCTTGGATCTTGAGAGAGAACCACTCAATGGAAGGAAATCGCTTAATATTTGATTGAGGGTTTTTCGCGTAAATTGGCAACTAATTTATTATCTTTGATTAGGTCTCATCATACACCCTTAAGCATGCATTCTAAAAGCAAAATAAGGCGCGAAATAAATAATAATGATATACAGATGGATATTTAACAAATTATTCCTAGAACAAATCTCTCACCGGCTAGCATTATACTTACTTCTACTCAATTACATAATACAATAAAGAAACCTCATTTACATTGAGGGGAATTGGTGAGAATAGAAGTACAAAGAGTCAAGAGATATAAGGCTAGACACACATGTCCAATTTAATAAATTCTAAATTTATTACAACAATTTCCAAAATTGCCCTTACCCATCTAATATCCATCTGATATACATTATTCATACAATACATCCATGTATTCACACAAAGCATGTTATTCAATCAATTTAAACCAATTAATTAATCTTTGAATTAATGATCATCCAATATTCAAACAACGATTTGATTTGCGCGAGTCCAACTCGTTTAAGAATAAGTACTCAAGGTGCGTATTCTTGAATTATATCGAACTACAATAGTAAATCCAATTTAATTCGTATTCAATACTAATTCTAATTTAATTCCAAATTAAATAATTACACTTATATTTGTGCCTTTTAGACTTCTTTTGCTAAAATACTACAATTAGGAATTTTATAGATCCAAAATACTTCTTTTGCTACCTCAGCCGCATCAATATATTTCGCTTTTGTTGTTGAATCGGCAACAGTATCTTGTATAGAAGATCTCCAGCTCAATGTTCCGTTGTTCAAACAAAATATATACCCTTATTGCGACTTATAGTCGTCTTTATCGGTTTGGAAACTTGCATCGGTGATCCCAGTCACCTCTAGTTCTCAATCTCCATAAATTAAGAAAGCATCATTAGTTCCTCTAAGATACTTAAGGAAGTTCTTTACATCAATCCAGTGACCATCACCTGGATCGGCCTGATTGTGACTCCAAATACTCAAAACATATGAGACACCAGGCCACTTACATATCTTTCAATGTACGGGTTCTCGGAGAGTGCCAACAACTTTTAGATCTATCCCAGTAGATCCTTATTCCTGGAATAAATGTTGCCTCTCCTAAGTTTTTCATGGAGAATTTTAATGAAAGCCAAGCTTTCACCAATTTAAATATGGGAATGTCATTGCTAAGAAGCAATACATCATCAACATATAGGACAATCATTGTCAGTGCGCTCCCACTAACCTTCTTATATACATAAGAATCATCTTCGTTTTGAATGAAACCATATACTATTATGATCTCATCAAAACGTTGGTTCCAAGAACGCAATGCTTGCTTCAATCCATAAATGGACCGATTTAAGTTGCAAACCTTGCTTGCATGTTTTGGCGTGACAAAACCATCAGGGTGTTATATAAAACATCCTCCAAAAGGTTTCCGTTAAGGAAATCAATTTTGACGTCCAGCTGTCATATTTCATAATCGAACTATGCAGCAATAGCAAGCATGATCCGAATAGATTTAATCATGGCAACGGGTAAAAGGTTTCGTCGTAATCAACACCATGTTGATGACGATACCCTTTCGCTACAAGCCTAGCTTTGTACGTTTGTTTGTTGCCATCCATGTATGTCTTCTCCATGAAGACCCATTTGCTACCAATAAGCACAATGCCTTCTGGTACATCAACCAGTGTCCAAACTTGATTGTATACATGGAATCCATTTCAAACTTCATGGAACCTTGCCATAAACCGGAGTTGATACATTGTATCGTTTCCTCATACGTAGTCGGTTTGTCTTCCTCAATAAGATCAACATCCACATGAGGTGAGATCGGAAACCTATACCTTTTAGGTTGTTTTTTGACTCTCTCCAACCTACGCGGTTCTTGTGTATGTAGAAGATTGTGGAACAGTCTCATCCATGATGAACTGTTCATGTTCCATTATGGGATCGGTGCCAGGAACAGTATCACTATGATTTTCATCGAGTTATACTTTCTTCCCACTTACCAATGCATATAGGAATTCGTTTTCAAGGAAAACCGCATGGAGAGCAACAAATATATTTGTTCTCTTGTGAGTTATGGAATTGGTTTCTCTAGGATAACCAATTACAAATAGACACTTATCCGATTTGGGTTCTAGTTTGGTACCATCCAAACGTTTAATTATATGCCCAATATCTCCAAATCTTTAGGAATGAGAAACCCGATTTCTTTTCTGTCCATCTTTCATATGGAGTCTATCCAACAGATTTTGTCGGAACCTTATTCAAAATAAGTATTGCACTGTTCAATGCGTATCCCGTGAAGGAAATTGATAGCTCAGTGCGACTCATCATTAACCTTACCATGTCCAACAAAGTTCAGTTTCTCCGTTCGGACACACCACTCAAATGAGGTGTTCCGGGAGGAGTCCACTGTGAAAGAATACCATACTTTTTCAAGTAATCGAGAAACTCATTGCTTAAGTATTTTACACCACGGTCCGACCGTAATGTTTTAATACCTTTGTTGGTCTGTTTTTCTCTACTTCGTGTCGAAACTCTTTGAATTTATCAAATGTTTCCAACTTGTGTTTCATAAGACACACATAATCATAACGCGATGCAACATCCGTACATGTTATGAAGTATTGATATCCACCTCTAGCCTGGCTAGACATGGGCCCATATACGTCACCATGAACGAGGGCTAACAGCTCAGTAACACGTGTACCTTTACCGATAAAAGGCGTTTTAGGCACTTTTGCCTAATAAACAAGATTCGTAAACATCATATGTTTTAGGATCAAATATGTCCATAGTATCCATTCTTTAAAAGAGTGGATATACGAGTCTTGTTAATGTGTCCCAGACAACAATGCCATAAATAAGTCTCATCTGATTTATTCAGTTTGAGCCTTTTGTTTGTCATATTATATGTTTGAGATTAATTTATATTCAAAATATAAATATTGTTATTCACATCTAATGTGTATATCTCAATATCATCTTTATAAACAAAACACCCAGTGTTCTGGAACATAAAGGTATACCCGCAACGGGTTAAACTAGATATAGAGATAATTTTCTAGTCAAACTAGGTACATCATAACACTTTCCTAATTTAAGTATATGCCCAAATGGCAGTTCTTAAACTTAGGTTCCCACAGCCAAAACAACGACTCTCATCCCGTTTCTGACTCACAGGTCAATCTCATCTGAAGCCAGTCTCCTGCTAATCAGCAGATCCCGTACATCAGTGCATATGTATGTACCATATCCAGTATCAACAATCCAATTTTTAAAACTAGTAGTGGACATGTTTATAACAAACATACCTGAAGTCGGAGCCTTGCCTGTCTTCACATCCTTCATGTATGCCATGTCCATACGGCAGTCACGCTTCCAGTGACCCCGTATGCCACAGTTTAGGCAGACGTGTTGGGATATGTCCTTTGTCTTCCGAGAAGACTGTGACGATTTTGCCTTTGCCCTTTTCTTCACACCCTTAGAAGCCTTCAGCCAAGCCTTGGCCTTCTGGGATGTCAAAGTAAGATGCGCCTTGCGCTTCTTACCCTTTTGGAAGCTCTGGCTCTGCCTCATTGAGCATAGCCATTAACTCTCCAAGAGTTATCTCTTGATTCATGATGAACCCGCCCCAACATTCGGGCAAATACTGTAAGATCAAATCTATGAAAGTCTCGGCCTCGTAGGTAATGCCCAGCTAACCTAGCTATTCGATGTCAGCAATCATCTGCGACATCTAGTGCTCGACATATGTACCATCTGACATACGCGAGCAAAAAAGCTTCTTTTGCAATTCGTACTTCTAAGATCTAAGGTTAGATCTATGAAGATCCTTTAATTTCAACATCATGGTATAAGGATCTAATCCTTAGTTCTGACGACGAAATTAAGGAGTCATTGCAGAAAGCATAACAGATTGAGCACTAAAGTTATCATCACGATGAGTCTCCCAAAGCTCATGCTCTACTATTTGCTCAACTCCGGGCTCAGGCCCGAGAGGTTTCTCTATTACATAGAGTAACTTCTTGGCTCCCAGGACTATCCTGAGATTTATCTCATAATCTGGAAATTTACGTCGTTAAAGACATTTTCACCCAGGATTATGTCCTTTGACGCTAATCTTTCCAGCCATCTCGATTGCAATAGTCCAACTATCCAATCAACGATTTTGGGTACACTCAAAATGTAATGGTTACTATAGTCCAACTATATGACCAACTACAATTGGAGTAGTGTCTTGTACAATCTAACTGTTCAAAGAATGCAATATTAAATATTAGTTCAACTAATATATTTATAACAACGATAAATAAAATAAAAGAGCGAGTATTGGCAAGTATTTAAATGAAATTGCAAATTTAATACTTCCCTCCCACTATTTTTCGGCGAGCCTCTAACCCTCTGTGGAGTAATCGGGAAACGTAGTTTCCTAGTGGGCTAGGATCCCGTTAAATAACACACAACATTGACTTTGGCCAACAAGCTGTATGAAACTTAACTAGGTAGATCTCTAAGATCAATTGGATCTCATCCAATTCATAGATCCGGTAGGTGGACCTCCAAGTCCAAAACATATATCCAATATATGCAAATATATCCAATATATTTCCTAAACTTTTCCTCTGAATCAACTAAGCCTTGGCTTTGGCTCAACAAACTTAATGATTCCAATTAAGCGGGACCCATTGACAGTGGGAAAGCTTCGTAATCCACGTCGATGAACTAGAAGTGACCTTGACTTTGGCCAACAAGTCACAACCGCCCAAGACATGCGATATAGAACAAAGCTTTCGTGGTTCAAACAAATCCGCGATGGACATTTATCTTGACTTTGGCCAACAAACCAATGTCAATCTTGGATCTTGAGAGAGAACCACTCAATGGAAGGAAAAACGCTTAATATTTGATGAGGGTTTTTCGCGTAATTTGGCAATCAATTTATTATCTTTGATTAGGTCTCATCATACACCCTTAAGCATGCATTCTAAAAGCATAATAAGGCGCAAAATAAATTAATAATGATATGCGGATGGATATATAACAAACTTTGTTCCTAGAACAAATCTCTCATTTTCCTCTCTATTGCTAGCACTATTCATACTTCTACCCAATTACATAACACTAAAAGAAACCTCATTTACATTGAGGGGAATTGGTGAGAAGAAAAATACAATGAGAAAAGAGATAATAGGCTGGACACGCAGGTCCAATTTAATAAATTCTAAATTTATTACAACAATTTCTTGAATTGCCCTTACCCTTCTAATATCCATCTGATATACATTATTCATACAAATACATCCAAGTATTCACACAAAGCATGTTATTCAATCAATCTAATCTAATTAATTAATATTTGAATTAATGACCATCCAATGTTCAAACAACGATTTGATTTGCGCGAGTCCAACTCGTTTAAGAATAAATACTCAAAGTACGTATTCTTGAATTATATCGAACTACAATTTTAAATCCAATTTAAATTGTATCCAATACTAATTCTTATTTAATTCCATATTAAATAATTACACTTTTAATAGTGCCTTTTAGACTTGGATTCCAAATCCAATCTTAATGGGTCTCAAAGGCCAAATTAGTATTCAATACTATTCAATTAAAGTCCAATGGGCTTTTAATTAATTCTTTAGGCGTGGGCTTTGGCCATTATGGATCAAACCCAAGATGCCAAGGCCCAATTAGGAATCACCCTATGCCAAAAATCAATTTAGGCCCATTAGGCCCAATTAGATATTAAAAGGCCCAATAGTTATATTTGGACTTTATGAAATGGTTTTAAGCCCAATTTGGATCCAATCCAATTGTCCTAAACCAAACTTGGCCCAACCAAGCCCATTAAGCCCAATTACAACAAATTAAATTAACACATTATTCCAAATTACATATTAATTTAATTAAAGTACAATTAACATAATCAATCAACTAATCTAATGTTTTCAAAACACTAATTAAATCAATTAATCATGCTTTTTAATTCCAATTCATGTCCAACACAAATTGAAGCAAAACAACTCATTCTAACATGCTTAGGCTCACGGTTTTGACAAGAATTTATCATGCAATTTGATTTCAATCCAATTAAATCAACATCTAACATACATTTCATGCCAACAACACATCCAATTGTCAAATTTTCAAAAAATCATCATGAGCACAACCTAGGGTATATTCGGCCATGTCAAAGGATTTGGGGATTTTTGATCTAATCAAATTTTCACAAATCCATCAATGCACATATCCAATTCAACATCATATAAACATAACCACACAACCAATTTAGGCAAATCATGCTTCAAACACAAAATCCCCAAATTAAAGTCATGAACCCTAGATTTTCAAATCAAGCTTAGGATGGCTCTCTGATACCATTGTTAGTGTCCTACACATGCCACAAGATCACTAAGATGATTTGTTGTGTGAATAATCAAAGACAATTTGCGGAAAAACTTATTTTGATCGGATGAGATTCAAAACCTTTTGTTTGTATTTGTTGAAGCTCCAAGCTTTGTAGAGTGTTTCCAACACTTGGGTGAGTTTGCATATCACCTTGATTCACTCCTTTATGTGCTAGCAAGAACAAAAATTGAAAGAAAAATTTGCCCTTCAAGAGTAGCAAACTTTCGGCCAAGGAAGGAAGAGGAGAAAAGAGAGTATTTTTGATATTTTTGATTTCCAAAACTTATCCAAAAGTCAACAACCAAAATGTGTATATCCTTTTTCCAAAAAGAAATGCAAAGTGTGTTGGACAAGTTAGCATTAAAGCTCCCAACCACTTCCATCACTCAAGTGACTTGTTGATGTAAGTTGGTGGGTCCCACACTTAAATTCAAAATTCAAGTTGGGTTGCTCAACACACATCGGGATGGGGCTCGTTTAATCTGATTAAACTAATTTTCCATTGCGACATAATTAAATCCAATTTAATTAAATAATAATGCCTCGTAAAATTATTACGGAATTCGCTTATGAATTAATTCCAAAATAATTCGTTCGCTTGAATTAAAATCCAATTTTAATTCCGTGTTGAAATCTAATTTCAATTAATATATCTAATATATTATTTTAGCCCAATTAAATAAATTAAACAGTAAAAAAAATCCAATTTCACTATTAAATTCATTTTGCCGATTAATTCCAAATTAATCACGTTCTCTATTTTCGACGGATTTAATCCCAGATAAATTCTCGACGCAATTAATCCCAGATTAATTCTTTCTCTGATAAATTAATCCCAGATTAATTCTTGTTGTAATTAATCCTAGATTAATTTTCTCTTTCATAATTAATCCCAGATTAATTCTGTTCGAGTCAAATCTCATCGGTGAATCTTTGAAAAGTGACCCAAGAGATCCCTGGATATGTTGGCAGTAAATCCGGTTGTCGGACTATCCGAACACGTGCGTACCCGATACCACGTTCTTACCGATTTACAAGACATGGTTGGCTTCTAGCAAAGCACCGTGCCTACCCAATTCTCCAGAAATATTCAACGAATATACAATCTTTATCAAGCGTAGTATACTAAGTATTGCGTATTAAGATCCAGTATTGGATGTCACATGCTAGGCCTGAGGCTGGAATTGTGTCTGCCCCGTACGAAGCATATATCGGATCACTAGCAACTAGTCTATTTAATCGGATAATCATGACCTTGTTATATTATCCCGATAGCTGCAGCATATAAGAGCACCAGTTTTGTATCCATCGTGATCATCATCTCCATATGATTGAAGTGACACTTCCATCTTGACATCACTTCCAATACACTACGATTCTCAAAAAACCAAGAAGATGCGTACTGATAAGTGTGGTTTAGACCCACTTATTCCGGTATCCTTAGCCTATTATTTTGTTACGTTTCGTGTCATTTAATATCATTTGTAGTTTATTTTATGTCTTATTTGTAGGAAGCATTAGAACATCAAGAATGGAGCAAATATGCGTGTTTTTGGAACTTTCAGAAGCATCAGACGCGCACGGGGAGCATAGGACAAGTTGCGCAGCACCAGTGAAAGGAAATGCACTGGCGCCGCGGTACCAATCACAAGGTGCCGAAGCGCCTCAACATCATGCCATACAAAATACTGAGGCCCAGGCGCTGTGGCACCCAAGCCCAAGCGCCGCGGCCCCTGCAAGCAGAATCAGTCCCATAATAAAACCCGAGGGAAGGGTGCCGCGTCGCCAATTGACTAGGTGCCGCGGCGCTGCGACACGCACACCAGAAAGATTTATTTTTAGGGTTTTTTAAAGATACCCAATGACTCCCAGCCTCCATTATAAAAAGAACAGTTCGCCCAAGATAAAAAAAGAGGCTAATACACAGCACAAAACACAGAAACACATATTTTTAGAGATCCAAAGAGGAGGATTGAAGAACAACAAGAGGAGATGAAGGTGGTGACTTCCGAAGAGGAAGAGATTCAATTCGAGTTTTATCATCTTATTTCTTTCTTAGAACTCTAATGATTTCCATTAGATTCATGACTTGTTTTCATTGTTTTAATCTTTTAGTCATGAACTAAACTCCTTAATTCTGGAGAATGATGTAACTGATGCTTGAACCTTGTATTGTTTACTAATTTTGTGATGAAGTTTTATTAATTTATTTATATTTTTTTGAGTTTAATGCTTCTTGATTGCTGGCCACAATTGAAGATGATGAATGTTTAGAATCTATCACTCGAGTGAGGAGATTTTGAATAGATCTAGAGAATTTAACCTAGGATTTTATAGAGTTCGAGAGAATCTGTAGTCCTTTGAAGTCGTTAATATAGAATCACAAAGCGTAAGGAATTGTTAATTACTAGATTTTTATAGAGATATCGAAGTCTGTAGTTGATGATATTTTCACTCGGCACTCGACAAATACATATAATATTTTAGGAATCTTGACTTATAAATAATATAACTGAACAATGAGTAATTGACATGACAAATACATAGAAGACAGCTAGGTGAAATCAGGATCCAGAATCTCTATCGTATTAGTTCCTCCTATCAAATTGTTTTTATATTTATTTATTTAATTAAATCTTTATTAATTGTCATCTAAATAAAGTTAGGATTATCAATTGTAGTACTTAGTGCGAGTTAACGTAATCCCTGTGGGTTCGACACTCTTTCACTGATTTATACTAAAACTTTACACCGTACACTTGCGGTACGATATAAAATATCACAACAAGTTTTTGGTGCCGTTTCCGGGGATTATTTTTTTAATTCACACTAATACTATTACCAAGTAATTTTAGCTTTAATTTAGATTTTATTTTTTGTTTATTTTTGTTTTGTATTTATTTTTTGAATTGATTTTTTTTTCTTCTTTGTTTTAGTGCTTCAGTGAATGTGAAGATCCACAAGTCTCGACTCGCTCCTGTTTGATCCTGAAATAGAAAGAACAGTGAGGAGACTAAGGAAAGAAAGGAAAATTGAACAAGAAGCAATGACAGCTGAAAACATAGAGAACAACCCACGCCAGGTGGCAATCAAAGATCACTTCAAACCGGTCATTGATTATACCTATTTTGGGATTGCCCATCAACCAATTAACGCCAACAATTTTGAGCTAAAACCTGCATTGATCAACATGGTACAAAGAAATCAGTTTGGGGGTTCAGTTGTAGAAGATCTCAACTTACACTTAAGAATGTTCATGGAGATCGCAGCTACTATAAAGATGAATGTCGTGAGTAAAAAGGCTATCAGGCTACGCTTATTCTCATTCTCCTTATGGGATAAAGCGTGGGATTGGCTTCATTCAATACAAGCGGGGAGTGTCATGACATGGCAGGATATGGCCATAAAATTTCTTGAGAGGTTCTTTCCATCAGCTAAATCAGCTCAACTGAGGGCAGAAGTTAGTATATTTAAACAGCTGGAGACTGAGACTCTATATGAAGCATGGGAGCGCTTTAAGGATCTACTACGAAGATGCCCACAACATGATTATGCAGATTGGGTCCAGATTCAGTTGTTCTATAATGGACTGAATGGTTCGAATAGAACTGTGGTTGATGCAGCAGCTGAGGGAACTCTATTTAAGAAATCAGCTGAGGACGCCTATAATCTGTTAGAAGAAATGGACATTAACCATTTTCAATGGCCAAGTGAACGCGCTACAGTGACCAAAGTGGCTGGAATATATGAAGTGGACCCTCTTGTGGCACTTACAGCTCAGATTTCCACATTATCTACTCAAGTAGCAGCCTTGAAAAATCCACGAGTACCAACTATTGAATCAGCGGCGGCTACAAATATGCAGTTATTGGAAGGAAACCCGAACTTTGAACAAGTCCAATATGTGAACAATCGGAACTTCAACAGCTATAGAGGAAATCATGTGCCCAACCGTTATCACCCAAATCTGTCATATGCTAATACAGAGAATGCCTTGCAACCTTCATCTGGTTTCGACTATCAAATAGCTGAGCAGAAATCATCATTGGAAGACATCATGAGCATGTTTGTTGCTAATACTTCAGCAAGGTTTGAGAAGAATGAGTCAAGGCTAGACAATATTGAGACACACATGGAAAATATCGGGGCAACAATGAAGTCATTAGAAACACAGATTGGGCAGATTATTTCCACCATGACCAAACAGTAGTAAAGGGTATTTGGATAAAATACCACAGCTGCCAAGCTATCTTTTTAATGTCAAAGCAGCCAGTGGATACAAAAGAAGAAGCTACCATGACCACCATTTGGGTGGTTGCGTCTGGCTGAAGATGTTAAACTTAGCGCTAACGGGAAGGCAACCCTTGCATTTATTTATTTTTATTTTATTTTTAATTTTGATTATTATTGTGTGCTATTGTTTATTTATACATTTTGCATGCTATTTATGCAGGTAGCACGAGACACACAACGCCCACGAAACCAAATTCTAACCAGCAGGAGCCTGATCAACTCCATGCACGGTAGTGTTGTTCCTTAATCTGGTTTCTTTATATTTATCTTACATTGAAGACAATATAAGTTTTAAGTTTGGGGGTGTGTGCATGTTGTTTACTTGTTATTGATTTATTTATATAAAAAAAAGAAAAAAAATATTATTTATTTTTAGTCCTAGATAGTAAAACATAAATCCTATGATGAATTTTGTTTGTTTATGAGTGAAATTTTAGAAACGATAAGTTCCCAATTTACTTTTATCTGATGCCTTGAGTAGTTGATCTATGTTAGACTCGTAAGCACTCAATTATAGGTTTTTAGCAGTGAAAACTTAAGTAGTTGACAAGATGACTAGTTGAAGAAATTGCATGTCGATGAATGACCATTTTCTTAGATGTCTATCTTGATTTGCTAGTGTTATGATGTATGGTATGGATATAAATAAAATAAAAAAGTCTCTAAAGGTAGAAAATAAACCACCTATAACCGATAAGCGTGAAGCTACACATGGGCGAGTATTAGGACCACCATGAGGAGAAATGCTACCTTAAAGGGTAGGTGAGTAAAAAAAAGTGCAAAAAGAAAAGTAAAAAGAGACAAGAAAGGACAAAAAAAGAAAAATCATACTATACTAAGCACAAAATAAGGCAATTACAAAGCATAATTGAGATATCTAGGTTGGTTTGACCCTTCGATCTCAATTTTTAAACAAAATCATTAAGTTGGCTTACTTAGGAATCAAGCTGTGAATAAACCTTTACACACGCATACACTGTGGGTCTAGCTTTAATGATTTACTCAAGAATTTAGATCTGAGTCGCATTACGTATTTTCAAGGTTCTCTAATTTCATTTATAAGCTTTATTTGAGGATAATTTTATGTGTAACTATGAGGACTATATTTTTGTTATTTTTATATTTTTGCATGATTGCATGTTGTGAATGACGTTTGTGGGTATCATCGCTGTAAGCCCTCACGAGACTATAACTCGTCCACTAGGGCCGCCTAGGGGTTTAAAGGCTTGTTGCATACGCTAAATGCAATCGTGATCCCTAAGAAAATGGCTTACTTAATTATTTATTTTTATATGTTTATTTATATTTAGTTTTATTTTGTCTTTTGCTCGGGACTAGCAAAACCTTAAGTTTGGGGGTGTTTGATAAGTGTGGTTTAGACCCACTTATTCCGGCATCCTTAGCCTATTATTTTGTTATGTTTCGTGTCATTTAATGTCATTTGTAGTTTATTTTATGTCTTATTTGTAGGAAGCATTAGAACATCAAGAATGGAGCAAATACGCATGTTTTGGGAACTTTCGAAAACATCGGACGCGCACGGGAGCATATGACAAGTTGCACAGCACCAGTGAAAGGAAATGCACTGGCGCCGCGGTGCCAATCACAAGGCGACGCGGTGCCTCAACATCATGCCATACAAAATACCGAGTCCCAGGCGCCATGGCATCTGCAAGCAGAATCAGTCTCATAGTAAAACCCGAGGGAAGGGCGCCGCAGCGCCAATTGACCAGGCGCCGCGGCACTGCAACACGCACACCAGGAAGATTGATTTTTAGGGTTTTTTAAGATACCCAATGACTCCCAGCCTCCATTATAAATGGAACAGTTCACCCAAGATAAAAGATGAGGCTAATACACAGCACAAAACACAGAAACACATATTTTTAGAGATCCAATGAGGAGTATTGAAGAGCAACAAGAGGAGATGAATGGGGTGACGTCCGAAGAGGAAGAGATTCAATTCGGGTTTTATCATCTTATATCTTTCTTAGAACTCTAATGATTTCCATTAGATTCATGACTTGTTTTCATTGTTTTAATCTTTTAGTCTTGAGCTAAACTCCTTAATTCTGGAGAATGATTTAACTGATGCTTGAACCTTATATTGTTTGCTAATTTTGTGATGAAGTTTTATTAATTTATTTATATTCTTTTGAGTTTAATACTTCTTGATTACTGGCCACAATTGAAGATGATGAATATTTAGAATCTATCACTAGAGAGAGAGGATTTTGAATAGATCTAGAGAATATAACCTAGGATTTTATAGAGTTCGAGAGAATCTGTAGTCCTTTGAAGTCGTTAATATAGAATCACAAAGCGTAAGGAGTTGTTAATTACTAGATTTTTATAGAGATATCAAACTTTGTAGTTGATGATATTTTCACTCGGCACTCGACAAATACATACAATATTTTAGGAATCTTGACTTATAAATAATATAACTGAACTATGAGTAATTGACATGACAAATACATAGAAGACAGCTAGGTGAAATCAGGATCCAGAATCTCTATCGTATTAGTTCCTCCTATAAAATTGTTTTTATATTTATTTATTTAATTAAATCTTTATTAATTATCGTCTAAATAAAATTAGGATTATCAATTGTAGTACTTAGTGCGAGTTAACGCAATCCCTGTGGGTTCGACACTCTTTCACTGATTTATACTAAAACTTGACACCGTACACTTGCGGCACGATATAAAATATCACAACATGTACACATAACCTATTAAAGCCCCCGGACGACCAAAACCAAAGTATGCTGATTGTCGCAAGTATTAGCGATGCAAGTCTCAGCTTAAGACAAATACACCTACCCTGATTCGGATTCCCATAGACAAATAACAATACTACCAATAGGATTCAGATGGGTCTATCCAGAGCGAAGCTGTTCCTGTACCATCGGTAAACAGAACCTCATATTACACTTGCATGAGTATCCAATACCCAAATATATGAGAACTATGTCGTTAAGCTTCCATAACGTGCACAAGTGTAATACTAGCCTCAACTGTATTATCGATGTCCAGTCTCGATAATACTACGAATATGGATATTTAATGATTAAACCTAGGGGTGGTCATCGGATCAGATCAAATCAAATCTGATCTGATTCGATCCGATTCGATCAGATCGATTCGAATCCGATCCGATTATCAAATACGATCGAATTGAGTTGATCCGGTTCGATGGATTTCGGTTCGGATAGGATAAAATCCGATCCGATCTGATCCGCTCGAATTTTTTTTTTAATTCAATATGAAAAACGACGTCGTTTTGGAGTATTTAAACGACGTCATTTTGCTAAGTTAATTAGGGTTCATTTAGGTCATCTGATACGAGTCTTCTTCAATCTTCACTTCATCATTTCACAGTTTTCACTTTTCAGTTCACTCTTTAGCCTCTTCGGTCTTCGGTCTTCCTTTACTCTTCATTGGATCTGTCTTCATGTACTCTTCACTCTTCAGTGAATCAGACAATCAGTTACCTTCTTCAATCTTCATCGCTCTGAATCTGATTTTCTTGTTTCATCTTCATTAGAACATTCATCAATCATCTTCGGCCATCGCTCTGCCTCTGATTCAAGAAAGTAAGTTACATTCTTCATTTTCAAAATTAGGGATTTGACTTGTTATAGACTTATAGTGTTAAATGCGATAAATTAATTGATGAAATTTCTGAAACGATAAGGTCTTATGATGAAATTTCTTTAGGAATGATTAATTGATTCTGAAATGCAATAAATTAATTGATGAAATTTCTGATTCATTCAGTTATCTTCTTTAGGAATGAAATTTCTTCATGGGTCATTCAAGATTTCAAGTACGAGAAGTCTACACTCTTATAAATCAGTACTTCTTACTTTTGTTATGAATGCTTATGCGACTAGTTTTGTTTATTGTTTTAAGAAGGTCAAAACTCAGAAGGATAATTAGTTGAACTTGGAATGATATACTTCACTGATTCACTCTATTGAATGGAGTCAATGGACCTTTATTGTCTTTTCATTTTAGCATTGTTGTGGCATGCGACTTGCTGGAATTTTATGCATAATGATTCACGCATTTGCATTAGAAATTGTTCACTTTATTCGCTTGAATTGGATCTACTATAAGGATGTGGTGTGGATGATTATGGACTCTATGTTGTTGAGGCAAATATGTGGTTGTTTAGTGAAAGACTCGTGACCTTAGATTAGTAAAAGACTCGTGACCTTAGATTAGTAAAAGACTCGTGACCAGGAGTATCAATAACTAATAAACCTGGGACCTTCAATGTCACATCAGCTTTCAATTCCCTAGTTCTCTCACGTATGTTCAGGGAAATATGTTCAAACCAGTCTGTTTTGTAATGTCACCAGCCTCATCTTCCTGTACATTAGTACCTCAGTCTCGGATACAATCTATTGATTGTTAGTTGTTACAAAATTGTCGTTTTAGTTTTCCATTTATTAAATAGCTGCTTGGAACATTGTATTACATTTATTCATTTAATATATTTAAATAACATTGTACGAATATGTCTAATTGTCTATTTTATTTTCATTGTAGATGAGTGGGTTTGAAAGCTCACCCAACAGCAGTGGGTCAGAATCAGATTCATTTGATGTACAATTAAGAGAAACAAGGAAACAGAAAAGAAAATTTCCATCAAACTCTGAGAGACCACCATTGTCAAAAAAACATGATTCATTGCCATTAATCACATCAGTAGCAAATAAATCAAGAAATAGAAGATTTGAAGTGTGGAATGTTTTCCGCATGTGTGAAGATAATCTGGATAGGGCTGAATGTATATATTGTCATAAGACTTATGCTTGTAGTGCGAAAGATCGGTCAACAACCAACTTGAAGAGGCATATGGAGGCCTGCAAATCATATTTGGCTTATTGTGAAACACAATGTGTTTTGGTTGGGGTTGGTGAAGAGGGAGGCACAAATGGAAATCTCTCGTGAGAGACGGTCATTTGAATCAAGCAGCGTGTTGGAAGGCAGCTGTGAAGATGATTATTGTTGACGAGCTACCATTTAGATTTATAGAGAAAGAGGGTTTTCGACATTTCTGTAGTGTTGCCGTCCCTCATTTTGATGTCCCATCTCGTAGGACTATAACTAGAGATATCCTACAGTTGTTTGCTGATGAAAAAGTGATGTTGAAGAGTATTTTATCTACGAGTTATCAGAGAGTTAGTTTGACCACCGACATATGGACGTCAATTCAAAATATTAATTACATGGTTATCACTGGACATTTTATAGACAATGATTGGAAGTTGCATCGGTGAATCCTTAGCTTCTGTCCAATTAACAATCACAAAGGAGACACTATCAGAAGGTTAATAGAGTATTGTTTACAACACTGAGGTATTGAGAGAATTTTTACTATAACTGTGGATAACGCCAGTGCCAATGTCGTAGCCATCCAACAGTTGGTGAGGAAGATGAGGACGTGGATGGAGATGCATTGGTGCTTAATGGAGAGTATGTGCATATGCGGTGTTGTGCTCACATATTAAACTTAGTTGTGTCTGATGATTTGAAACAATTGGATGACAGCATTATAGCAATTCGTAATGCTGTTAAGTATGTGAGATCTTCTTCATCAAGATTGGAAGCATTTAAATCGGCGGTAGCACGTGAAAGGATTGAGAGCAAGGGCAGTGTCATCTTAGATGTTCCTACTAGGTGGAATTCCACCTACTTAATGTTGAATGCTGCATTAGACTTTCAGAAGGCCTTTGATCGAATGATTGATGATGATGGTCACTATGCTCCATATTTTAGAGATGATGAAAATGGGAGCAAAAGGATTGGGCCTCCTACAGATATAGATTGGGAGAAAGCTCAATACTTTGCTGATTTTTTGGAGATTTTTTATGATGCAACGAAAATGTTCAGTGCCTTATCCACCGTCACATCTTGTTTCACCTACAATGAGATTTTCAAGATTCATACAAGTTTGAAAAACCTGGCGTGTAATAAACATCCTCTTTTGCATGACATGACCTTATCTATGAAGATGAAGTTTGATAAATATTGGGAGACCACTGCCAAAATCAATAAATAATTGATTGTGAGTACTATTCTTGATTCACGATGTAAGATGACATTTGCCTCTGTTTGCTTTGGTATACTTTTTGATAATAATAATGATGTGATAATAAATATTGAGAAAGTCTACTAGAGATTTATTGAAAAGATTATACGATTTGTATAATGATTGGTATGGCACAAATGGGTTGTTTGTTGATAGTGATGGATCAAGGTTGGGGGTGTAACTGGTGTTGGTGGAGATGGGTCTAGTGCTGGTATGACACAATCTCAGCCGTTTGTTAGACCGCGAGTATAAGATAGAGTGCGTAAGCGCAATACAAACGTGCAACCTGATGATCCATTTCAATTTTTTCAGACTAGTCATGCAATGCATCAAGAGGATAGTACTGAGGTTGAAATGTATTTAATGGAACCCTATGAGACTAGTCGTGACCATAGCTTTAGTGTTCTGATGTGGTGGAAAACAAATACTGGTAAGTATCCAATTTTGGCTAGGATTGCTCGTGATATTTTTGCAATGCCGGTATCGACAGTGGCATCTGAATCGGCATTTAGTACGGGTGGTCGTGTTCTTGACAATTTTCATAGCTCATTAACTCCCGTTATGGTCGAGGCTCTAATATGCACTCAAAATTGGATACAGAATAGGCTTACAATTGACAAAACCAATGAAGTGGAAGCAATGCTATTGGAGGCAGAGTACTACGAAAAACTTGAGGAAGGTAAAAAAATTTATTAATTAGTTTTTTAATTTTTATAGTGAATACCATAAGATCCAAACTTACTAACTGTGAATAATTTTTATTTTATTTTATTTGAAGAATATCAGAAGACACAAGTTACAATCTGAATCACAATCACTGGATCATGTTGTTGGCAACAGAGTTTGAGTCGAATTATCTTTGAAGGTACAATTTTGACAAAGTTCTGTTTTCCTTTGATTATTTATCTGAATAAACATTTACTAGCTTAAAAAATGGGGGAACTTAAGGAAGTAAGACTTTAGTAGCAAAGAAACAGTTTGTTCATTTATTTCTCGTTTTTACGATATGATTGTGCCTTTACGATATGATGGTACCTTTACGATATGAAGTGGCTATATACTTATATTTTATATTTCAGAAACATTGTTTATTAATTTTCATCTTTTGCAGGCCTGATGTTGGTGTGCTATTGCCGTGCTGGAAGTGGAAGGACACTGTGGATACTGGATAGTATTGTGGATTGATATTGTGGTCATGTTATTGTTGTGTGTACTGTCACTACTGTGTAGTGAAAATTTTGGCTTTTGTAGTTTTGTTGATCTTGTGGTATTGTTGTGTGTAGTGTGTACTGTCAACTACTATTTTGTTCATCTTATGGTCATGTTGTTATTGTTATTGTTGTGTGTACTGTCAAAACCAGATTATGCTTACAGTTTTTGGTCATGTTGTTATTGTTATTTTGTTCATCCTGATGATGTTATTGTTATGTTTAGTGTACTGTCAACTATGTAGTGAAAATTCGGATCGGATCGGATCGATCCGATCCGAAATCATCCTATTTCGGATCGGACCAATCCGATCCGAATTCGTTCGAATCAGATCGAAGCAATCCGATCCGAAATAGGATGATTTCGGATCAGATCGATCGATCTGATCCGAATTCGAATCGGATCGGAGATCCGATAATTATCGGATCGGATCGAATCGAGTTCGATAAGATTATCCGATCCGATCGAATCATACATCTCAGCGCATTTCGGATCGGATTGAATTCGGATTCGGTTCAATCTGATCCGAATCCAATAATGCCCAGGGCTAATTAAACCTTTCGTAGATTAATACAGTCTCATATCTATTAATCGGGTACTAATCATACGGACTTTTATCATTTATATATCCAAGTAATCCAATTACAAATGATAAAAGAGCAATTTCATTTGTCACATAGTTAATTTGTACAAAGAACACCATTTTTTTTTACAAATAGTGATGCTATGGGTCATAATTGTCCAACAAAACCTTCAATTGAGTAATAAAATGAATCAATTACTAAATATAGGGATTTGATAAAAGAAGGATTCACGACGCTTTGTTGCTTTTCTCTACTGATAACTCTTACGTACTTTTCATCATTTTTATTTCACATTACCAATTAAACTATTTTCTTTAATCAAGTTATTGTTAACGTTTTCATTAAGTGAATGAGTTCCTTATAACTATCTCTCTGAGGAATCGACATCCCAACTATACTGTAATAACCGCAAGTATTTTTTGGGCGTAATCAAATTTTGGCGCCGTTGCCGGGGAGACGAGTTGCAATCAACAAGAGCATGTTTTCTTAGTCAACAACAAAGCGGTAACTTCGTTCTATCTTTATTTTTTTATTATTTGTATTTTCTAATTTATTTATTTTATTTCTATTTTAGTTTTAGTTTAGATTTTTATTTTTAGTTTTACTCTTCTATTTCTGTTTCTTTTTTTCTTTGTGTTTGCGTGCATGCCTAGACTTAGGGATCTGTTTGGTAGGTTTGTTAGAATTGAAGAGGAAAATTCAGATTCAGAAACTCTATTTGAAAACCTTTTTGCCACACCACCTAGATCTGGCACACACAACATGAGTGGGTACGGTAGGCCACCCATTAGGCCTCTTGAGGAGTACCTCCACCCCACTCTCACAGCTACACCATCATGCATAATGTTTCCTCATAATGCACCACATATAGACTTTAAACCTGGAATGATACAATATCTCCCAACCTTTTATGGTTTGGAGAATCAGAACCCTTATGTGCACATTAGAGAGTTTGAAGAGGTTGTAACAACCTTCCATGACCAATTTAGGACAACAGACACAATTAAACTTAAGTTCTTCCATTTTGCCCTTAAGGATAGAGCTAAAAGCTAGTTGTATTCGTTGAGACCTCGTTCAATACGATCATGGGGTGATATGACACATGCATTTTTCAATAAATACTTCCCACACCATAAGACTAATGTCCTGAAAAAACAAATCTCTACCTTCTCCCAGAAAGACAGTGAAACCCTTTATCAAACTTGGGAGAGGTTTAAGGAGATGCTAGCTAGTTGTCCTCACCATGGGTATGAGAGTTGGCACTTAGTGAGTTACTTTTATGACGGTCTAACCTCTAGAGGGCGCCAATTTGTTGAGACAATGTGCAATGGTGGATTTATACGAAAGGACCTTGATGAGGCATTAGAGTACTTAAATGACCTAGCTGAGAAATCTCACACTTGGACTGGACCCAATGTCATGGATAACACTGATAGGACACGTCTCACTCCTTCTAGTGGAGGCATACACCATTTTAGGGAATAAGATAGTCTTAGAACACATTTTGAGATATTAACTAGAGAGAAAGGAGCTTTAAAAGCCAAAGATATCAAAACTATGCTTGTGGTAGCCCAGTTAGAACCCCAAGGGTATGTTTTATGTGTAAGAGGATTGACCATCTGAATCAAGAATGTCCATTCTACGGTGAGATGAGGGAAACATAATGCAATACCTTATGGATGTACAAGAAATCTTATACACCGTACTCAGATACTTATAATCCTGGTTGGCGGAACCACCCAAATTTTAGTTGGAAACATGAGTCTCATCAGCCCAGTCAGACACCACAACCTAAAGGTTACAGTGCCCCCAGTATCACACACCTGCCATTCCTAGAAATTCTTTAGAGGACATTGTGCACGCATTTATAGAGGCCCGGAGTAAAACTAATCAAAGGTTTGAGTCACTGATAGCTCAGATAGTTGAAGACAATAAGAAGATAAAGAGTCAAGTCTCTAAGTTGACTAATGTCCTGAGTGTACAAGAACTAGGAAAATTCTCATATCAGACTCAACCAAATCCACAAGAGCAACACATGGCACGGGTTGATCATGAGGCATCCAATGTAAAAGGTGTTAATGTCATAATCACTATGAGTGGTAAAGAGGTAGGGATGCAGGACACCTCCAACATTATAGGTGACCCCAAAGATAGTAGTACAAATACTCCTCAAGAGGAACAAGTGCCACATATCACAGTTATAGTACCTTTCCCTCAAGCTCTTAGGCCTATTGCGAGACAGACCCTAATGGTGAGATCCTAGAACATTTAAAGCAAGTAAAAATTAACCTTCGTTTGTTACATGTGATCAAACAGCTTCCCATATATGCGAAGGTTTTGAAGGATCTATGCACCATGAAAAGAAAGTATCATGTGAAGAAGACTGTATTCTTAACAGAACAAGCAAGTGCAGTGATTGACCATAGGCCCCCACCAAAATACAAAGATTCGGGGATACCCCACTATTGCTTGGTATATTGGCACATATGAGTTTGGTCAAGCTTTATTAGATTTATGTGCTAGTGTTAATCTCATGCCATATTCTATTTATATGCAGCTAGGACTTGGAGAGATTAAACCTACATCAGTGGTTTTACAGTTAGCTGATCGCTCTATCAGAACACCGCGAGGAGTAGTTGGGGATGTTTTACTACAAATCGATAAATTCTACTATCCTGTTGATTTTCTAATTTTAGATACTCAATCTGTGGTTAACATTGAGTTAAAAATCCCTCTCATCTTAGGTAGACCTTTTCTTGCTACAACTAACGCTCTTATTAGTTGCAGGAATGGTCTCAAGAAGTTATAATTTGGGAATATGACACTGGAGGTGAATATCTTTCATGTTCAGAAACAACCACGGGATGATGGTGAATGTCATTATAAATATCTGATAACACAGTCTTACCGGAGACATGCTCTATACAACATAAATCTAACCCTCCTAAACTAGAATCGATCCCAAAGAACCGTAAAAAGAGGAAAATGAGAGTTAGTGCTCACTTGAAGATGATCAATGGGAAGTTAAAAAGGCGGTTGAGCCAATTTTTCCTTCCGTGCAGCCTAAGATCTCAGCCATCAGTAGACCTTGGGGGATCGATGGATACAATACAACAGCCAGCCATAAATTCTTTTTCATGTCTTAATCACCAGTGTCTACCTAAGAAGAAATAATATGTGACTATTTCGTCCACGACATGGAAGCCATTGTGACAACTTGGTGGTTACGTCTAGCTGAAGACATTAAACTTAGCGCTAGCAAGGAGGCAACCATTGTATCTACATTTATTTTATTTGTTTTGTTTTCTTTACTTTAGTTTTATTTTATTGTGTGCTAATTACATGTTTCTTATTGCAGGAGTCTGATCAACTCCATGTACGGTAGTCTTGTTCCTTAATCCTTTTTTATATTTATCTTACATTGAGGACAATGCAAGTTTTAAGTGTGGGGGTGTTCGCATGTAGCGATAATACCTGTTATAAAAAAAAATGTTAGTTTTTAGTCCTTAATAGTAAATCATGAATCCAATGATGAATATTGTTTGCTTTAGGATGAAATCTTAGAAATGATAAGTTCTTTAATGTACTTTTATCTGATGCCTTGAGTAGTTGATCTAGGTTAGACTCGTCAGCACTTCACTGTAGGTTTTTAACAGTGAAAACCTAGGTAGTTGGCAAAGTGATCAGTTGAAGAAATTACATGTTGATGAATGACCGTTTGTTTAGATGTCTATCCTGATTTACTAGTGTTATGATGTATGATATAAATAAAAAGAGAAAGTCTTGCTTAGATGTCTATCCTGATTTGCTAGTGTTATGATGTATGGTATAAATAAAAAGAGAAAGTCTCGAAAAAGAAGAAATTAAACCACCTATAACCGATAAGCGTGAAGCTACCCATGGGCGAGTGTTAGGACCACCATGAGAAGAAATGCTACCTTATAGGATAGGTGTGTTGAAAAGCAAAAAAAAAAGAGACAAGAAAAAAATCATACCATATTGAGCAAAGAAAAGCAATTACATAGCACATTTGAGATATCTAGGTTGGTTTGATCTATCAGATCCTAATTTTAAACGAAATCATTGAGTTGGCTTACGTAGGAGTCGAGCTGTGAATGAACCTTTACACACACACACACACACACACACTATGAGTCTGGCTTAGATGATTTATTTAAGGACTTGGATTCGAGTTGCATTGAGTATTTTGAAGGTTCTCTGATTTCATTGCTAGGCATTCTTTGAGGAAAATAATATGTGTAACTATTGAGACTATTTCATTTTGATTTTTTTGCATGATTGTATGTGTTTTGAATGACGTTTGTGGGTGTCATCGCTGTAAGCCCTTACGAGACTATAACTCATCCAATATGGACACCTAGGGTTAAAAGGCTTATTGCATACGCTAAATACAATCGTGATCTCTACGAAAATGGCTTAGATAGTTTTTATTTATTTCTTTTTAATTTAGTTTAGTTCTTATTTTCTTTTTGCGGTTGAATTGCTAGGGACTAGCAATAAGCTGGTTGGGGGTTGTGATAAGTGCATGAAAATGTACTTTGAACATAACTAATTCGACTTTGATTATCAAATATTTGATCCTAATTATAGTTTATTTTATGTTTTGTTATTAGGAAGCAATGGAACATGGATATTGGAGCAATTACACATGTTTCGGAACCTTACGGATGCATCAGAAGCATGCAGGAAGAGCTGAAACGAAGAAAATATGAATCCTGTAAATTCAACTAGCATCGCGACGCCCATCTTCTAGCGACGCGACGCTGCTCTCGCCTTGCCACCATACAAAACTCTCACAAGTTGGGCGCCGCGGTACCCCGGAAGACCCCAGAAACTTAATTTAGTCATGTTTGATGCGCACAAGGACTCCGGGACTTCCCTATATAAACCTAAGTTCGTCCAAACCCTAAAAAGAGGAGAAAAATATAAAGAAAACACACAACAAAGAGTTGAAGTCACATGTTTGTAAGAGAAGAACGAGGAAGCCTAATGCCAGACAAGATGCTTCTCCGATCTATCCAGGCTATGTCTCTATTCTATATGGAGAACTAATCTCATTGGCAAAGCTAATGATGAACTCTTGTAATTAAGTTCTTATGTTTATGTTTTTTATTCCTGAATACCCTTCAACGTTTAATACAATTGATATTTTGCTGTTCTTTAATATCTTTTGATTTATAATCCAGAGATTGTGTTTTACCAACTTGCATATAGGAATACTCATGCTTCTTCTATGTGTGATTGGGGAACCCAGTTGTGACTGGTAATGTTGTTTTATGAGTTGATATTATGCTGCAGTATTGCTCGAGGATATATTATCGACGTTAGATAGGTCATAACGATAACATTGTGTGTTGTTAACATAGAAAAAGCAATTCACCAAGAATTTAATGTGTTTTGAATTGAAATATCTTACGATTGTTGGTTTGGGATGTGAAACCTTCAATTGAGTAATAAAATGAATCAATTATTGAATATATGGATTTGATATAAGAAGGATTCTCGATGCTTTGCTGCTTTTCTCTACTGATAACTCTTACGTACTTTTCATCATTTTTATTTCACATTACCAATTAAACTCTTTTCTTTAATCAAGTTATTGCTAACATTTTCATTAAGTGAATTAGTTCCTTGTAACCATCTCTCTGAGGAATCGACACCTCAACTATACTGCAATAACCGCAAGTACTTTTTGGGCATAATCAACAGCACACTTCACTGTGTCTCTGTACAGTACTCATCTGGTGTATCTCTGCATAACACAGTTCACTGTGTCTTTACACAATACTCTTTTATTGTGTCTCTGTATAATATAGTTCTTTGTCATGTTTCTTCACCCGTTTATTCCTCAGTGCCTTCTTGCATTCTGGGAAACTCTCTGGCTCCCCCTAATTAGTAAGCAAAATATATTCGGATCCCGAATATCTGGTTGATGGAATTCTGTCTCACTCAGAACTTCTTGTGAGGTTGTCATCATCCAAATCTATGGATGATCTTGTAGCTCATAGTGGAGTGAGTTGCGACTCCCCATGCTCAACACCTTCTTCTGTAGCTTCCGATAGAGCGAGTTGTGTCTCCCTCTGCTCAACTTCTTTATTTTCCTCCTCTAGTTCTGCTTTTGAAATATCGGCCAATTATGTAGATGTTGGGTCTGGATTTCTATCGGCACTAGAATTAGAAGACATCTTGGGTTTTTCAATGTCTTCAATTGTCTAGTATTCAAGAAACTCTATATCCTGGATTCTGATGGCCATATTTTCCTTCGGATCCTATAGAATGTATCCAAATTCTTCATCTTTATAGCCTAGGAATATACATGGAGTTGTTCTTGCATCGAGCTTTTGCTCGAGCTCCCTATATACATATGCAATGACTAAACAATCGAATACTCTAAGGTGAGAGTATGAAGGATTCTTACCAGATTACACTTTCTCCGAAATCTCAAATTCAACAGTAAAGATGGTGATCTGTTGATCAGGTAGCAGGTGGTACGAACAGCTTCTCCCCATAATGGCTTCAGTAGCTTAGCCATATTGATCATGCTTCTGACTTTCTCCATAATGATGTTGTTCATTCTTTCAACTACAACATTATATCGTGGGGTGTGTTGGGGCAGTTGTGGAACCCCTAGGGTCGGATCGGTGCCCTAGGCAGCGAAAATGGGTCAAACCTGTGGAAATCAAGTATGTGTGTAATTTTAAATTATTTAATGAAATACTATATTCCATTACAAGTGTATAGGAAAATCCGAGACTGAATCGGAGTCCGGAAGCTCCAGAACGAGAGAAAACAAAATTGCCGCACGCAGTGCGCAGCTCACATTCTAGTGAGCGGAAGGAATTATGGTCTTTGACCCTAATTATTTCTGGTCATCCCTAAACACTTCAAAAACAACCAAAATTAATTTTTAACATCAAAACAACATCAACACATGTTATAGAATAAAAATCAAGTTTTTCAAAATATCAAATATTTTTACAAAAACATAAATTTATTATAAATACGCATTTGCATAAATTTTGAATCCAATACACAAACCAATTTAGAATCCCAATAAGAAATGTCTCGTGAATAATTCTAGGTCACCCAAAGGTGGTCAAGTGATTCTAGAATGGTAGCCATAGCTCTAAGCTTTAATCTAGAGTTCCAAACTCTTATTAATTGTTCCATGTCCAACATGAACATCTTTGACCTAAATTATAAGCATGTTGTGTTTATACTTCTAAAGTATCATAAAACAATTGATTAGGCTTATTTCAACATTAAGATATGTGATCATGCATCTAATACACAAATAAACATAGCTTATGAGAAGATCAAACATTACCTAGTAAGCTTGATGCAAGATCCAATCTACTTCTCATTTGTTGAAATTATTGGAGAACCTCCAAGGTGTGCAAGCTTGACTCCATGATCCAATCTTGTTTCCAATGCTACCAAGCTTCACTTCAATATCCAATCTTGATTTTGGTAGGGTTGGTGCTCGGAGTGCCAATCCGAATCGTATTTATGTCCGATTCATGAATACGACCAATTTCATTTTCCATAATATTACTTATTTAATGATATCACCTCTTGTCTTTTATACACATATTCAATCTAATTACGATTAGATATCTAATTACGATTATATTGAAACTAAATCTGGTTTAGTGATACGTGTATATTAGAAAAAGACCCTAGGATTTACAATGTAGTACGCAGTGACAACGTAGTTTGTAATTGACATTGAGAAGCGAACCATAAGATGTATATCCTTAAATAAAGTTCCTGGTCAAGATTTGCTAACACGGGTCGGTTAGTAAAATCCGTTGAGACCAGTACATGTCGTATACCGTGACTTGGTCTGATGGTTTATCCCAATGAACCATGAGTCTCGGGAGACTCGTATAGACATGTAGGTGTTTATTTGATAAACACTGAATGACTCACTGAAGATTTCCTAATATATGATACATCAATCTAAACTGAAATCTTCACGAGTTGAGCAAGCATAGTGGTCATTCGACTTGAGATACCACTGTGGGATATATGAGTTATCCTCCACACTTTGATGGGAGTCACGTCACCGATCTATTCATGATCAGACCTCCTCATATTCGTTGGGTGTGGACTGATGCTCATGATATCCTGTGCGTATCAAAAGTGGATCCTTCATTCCTGTGTACAAGGCGTATGCATCCTGCACGTGTTTGCGATCTAGTAAATCAATGGCCGTGGTATAACTTCGGAAATCAATTCCGAGTGTTATTTAGAGATCATAAATTGAAAGTCGACTATATTAAACCGAACGAATTTGACGTTCTTATCTATATCCCAGGTATAATATGGATAGCCTGTTACGGATGAATTATATGTATTCAATGACCTCGACTTGCATAGTTTAGCGAGATTATCTGTGGTCGTCATAATTCATGAGTGGGTGAATTATGGACACGAAATTAGATTTCGTGACGGATAAACCTAAATTTAGAGAGTCCCACAATATGAAGTGTAATCGTTGAGCACTTGGGCAACACGATATGAATAATACAGATTATTCATAATACTTTATCGGATTAAATGAGTTAATTCGAATCGTTTAATCGGTTAAACGATAACACATGTATTAGGGGATTTTGGTCATTTAATAATTATTGTGTATTTGTATTTGATACATATTTCTATTAGATACACATTAATTAATTGTCAAATGAGATTTTGACTTATGCCATAAATATATGTATTTTTTATTTATTGTAAATAAAAATACATATATATAATAATTATTATATTAATTAATTATTTAGATATTTAAATGTTAAATATTTAAATGATTAAATAATATCTATATTTCATAAGTGTTATGAAATATGGCTAATTATTATTTGTACAAATGGCATGACTTTAATTAGGCTTATGTGTACAAATTTGATTTGTTTAACATAAAGCTTACTTTATTTAATTGGATTAATTTTTTTCAAATGACCAAAATGCTCCCTTGAAGTCGGTCACACCTTTATTTATTTGGAACATTTTTTCTTCTTCCCTTATGAAATCCCCCATAGCCGAAACCTTGAGAAAGAAAAGCCCTAAAATTGTTTTGATGAAACCATGAAGAAAATGAAGAAAATTCAAGAAAAAGGCTTAGAAAATTGGAGATTAAAGGTAATCCTTAATCTTCTTGAGCTTGGAAAATTTATTTTTGTTTTCTTGAATTGTTAGAATGGTTCTAGGGTTTATTTTATTTCTTAAATTTGGGGCTTTTGGTTTTGGTGGATGGAATTGGAAGTGTTGGTGCATATATGAAGTATTTTGGATGGAATTATTGTAATTATTGTCCAATTTGTACATTTGATGACATGTTACCATTCTAGAGTGTTATGACCACTCTTTTAATGCCTATAATTATTCTTGGGTGCTTCATGTGTGGTGACTTTGGTTGGTGTTTTGATTAATTGGATTAATCTTGAAAATTTAGATTTAAAGCATTAAAAATTGGCATTTTTTGTTTTCTTTTTCAAACCTGGAATATATGATATTTTAGTGATGCAAAATATGTCTTATTTATGTATTGGATGTGTTTTAGGTGTTGGAACAATTGTCGGAAATTGTTTCGGAGTTGAAATAAGCGAAAATGGCCAAAAACGGCGTTACCGGGTGACTTTTGAGCCAACCGGGTGACAGCTGTCCAAACAGTGAATTTTTCACTGTTCGAGCAGCCCATGAACTGGCCTCACACTATTGGGTCTGATCTGGGCAGTTCCCATAAGTGTTGGGTGGTCGGTTTGGCCAAAAAATGTGTTTTACGTTATTTTGCGGAAAAATATTTTTCGTAAACGTTTCACAAAGTTTCTACCTTATTTATGTCTTTATTTGATATTGAATAAATGGTTCAGGTGAAATATGAATAAATTATTCATATTAGATATTGAATAATTTTTTCAGTAATTTAAAAGGTTTTAAAATTACGATTTCGCCTGAACAACGATTCCGCCGCCCCCTTTGCCCAAAACCTCCAACAAAAATGATATCAGAGCAGGTCTGATGCTTCATCCATTACATTAGTCATGCTTGATATATGATATGTAATCCAATTTTAATATTTGCACATGCATGTAATCTATATGTTTCTTGACTTTTCGGTTCTACGCTAACGGAAACGTAACAGAAATTTAATGGTTAAATTGAGTTATGTTTTCTAAAGAAGAATTGAGTTGTTTAGAAAATGATTTAGATTAAAATTCTACATTTGATGTGGAGCAATGCTTCCTTGAGGAATATCCCCGCTTAAAATAAGGTTGTAAAGTAACGTGTATTGGATGTTAGGGTTGGTGCTCAGAGTGCCAATCCGGATCGTATTTATGTCTGATTCATAAATACGAGCAATTCTATTTTCCATAATATTACTAATTTAATGGTAGCACCCTTGTATTTTATACACTTATTCGATCTAATTATGATTAGATATCCGATTTTGATTGTATTGAAACTAAATCTGGTTTAGTGATACGTGTATATTAGACAAAGACCCTAGGATTTACAATATAGTGCGCAGTTACAACGTAGTTTGTAATTGACATTGGGAAGTGTACTATAAAATGTATAGCTTTAAATAAAGTTCCTAGTCAAGATTTACTAACACGGGTCGGTTAGTAAAATCCACTGAGACCAGTACATGTCGTATACCGTGACTTGGTCTGATGGTTTATCCCAATGAACCATGAGTCTCGGGAGACTCGTATAGACATGTAGGTGTTTATTTGATAAACACTGAATGACTCACTGAAGATTTCCTAATAGATGGTACCAAACTTCACTTCAAGATCCAATCTTGATTTTGGTAGGGTTGGTGCTCAGAGTGCCAATCCGGATCGTATTTATGTCCGATTCATGAATACGAGCAATTTCATTTTCCATAATATTACTTATTTAATGATAGCACCTCTTGTCTTTTATACACATATTCAATCTAATTACGATTAGATATCTAATTAAGATTAGATTGAAACTAAATCTGGTTTAGTGATACGTGTATATTAGAAAAAGACCCTAGGATTTACAATGTAGTACGCAGTTACAACGTAGTTTGTAATTGACATTCTAGTCTTATCCGTCGGAGTTTCTGTTTTATTGGTCTCATATTCGGATAAGTTGGTATTGTGTGCTGGGCAATATTTCTGTCTACCCCAGGCATGTCCTCATAGGACCAAGCAAATACTTTGGCATATCTGACCAACACTTCTTCTAGTTTCTCCCTCTCTTCGGAGGTTACTTCACTTGCAATCAGAATTTCCTTGGGGTTCTCAAGTGTACCCAAGTTAAATGCAATAGTTCTGGCTGAATTGATGTCAAATATGCTTGATTCGTGTAGTGTAAATGGAAATGACTCAGGCAAGTAAGCAAAAGAGATGTCTTTATTATTGGATAATGCGGAAGTACATTCAAACAAATAAGGAAGGTAAATGTCTTCATCATCTATAGACACTTCTTCCTCTGCAATCAGATCTTCCTCAGGCTTTTCGTCCTCTCCCAGAGTCAGGCTCTCCAACTTCATCAGTTCTTCCTCCTAATTCTCTTCTTCTTTCTCCACAATTTCTTCAACTATCAGCTTCTTACCCAACATATCCTGGAAGATCTCAAACCCAGGTACCACAATTCCATTAACTTCCACAGGCTCAGGCTCCCCTTAATATCCTGAAGCTTTCACAAAACATTCCATCAGCTTCAGGCCCTTTTTCTTGACCTTTGGCTTTTATTCATCAGACTTGTACCCCAAACCCTTCCGGGTAGTCTGTCCTCTGAAATCTGGCAATTTTGAACCTTTACCATGCTCAAACTTCATTTTCTCCATAATCCTAGCCACCCTAGGATCCACCCACTCCTCAAAAGTAGCTGACACATGAAACCTCGTGAAAGGTTGTATCTCCAAGGCAGCCACGACATTATCTAACTCAGCCCGGATGGTGACAACTTCTCCCTTATACGGGAACTTGATCATCTGATGCAAAGTGGAAGGCACGCCCCCAAGTTTGTGAAACCAAGGCCTTCCCAACAATAAGGCGAAAGTAGCCGGGATGTCCAGTATTGTGAACTCGACCTCATCTTCAATCGGTCCTACCTTGACCATAGCCACAAAGGTACCCTCAACTCCCCTTTTACTATCATCATAAGCCTTAATAGTCATACTGGAGTGGTCCAAGTCTGTTGCTTTCATACCCAATCTCGCCAGAATTTTCAGCGGGCACACATTGATGGATGAACCGTCATCCACCATTACACATGAAGTTCTCTTGCCCCTCATCTCGGCCCTGATAAATAGAGGCCTGTTATGATTTCTCCCCTCCGCCGGGAGTTCATCCTCAGAAAAAGATATCTGCAAAGCTTCATTCTGAACTGACCCAATAAACATTGCAGGGTTGGCGTCTTCCGGTACCACAATCTTGCTCAAGGCCTCAACCATAGCCTGCCTATGCTCCCGAGATGCACATAACAGTTCCCAGATACTCACTTGTGCTCTAGTCTTCCTCAATTGCCTCAGCACTATATCCCCCTCAGTATTTTCTGCAGTCTCAACCACTTCTCTACCATCTGTCAAAACGTCCTTACCCTTTTCCGCCATATCATTGTAGAAATGACCACTACACGTCATTCCCCTTACTTCTTCCTCATCACTGCTAGAGAAATCAAGCCAAAAGTTTTTTCCCTGCTCAAACTCATCTTCACTAGTACTATCCCAGATTCCCAGGCAAAAGGCTTGAGGGTGAAAGGATTTCAGGACAAGGTCTTCTGGGAGGCCAGAATTGATCATATAGGCTGGTGGTGGTACGGCACGGTAGTTGGGTAAGGGGTTCTGTGTGTGTCAGGCTGTTCTGTTTCTGGGTCAGGTATTTTCTTGGAGTCTATCAGGTATTGGATTTCATGGCGGAGTCGGGCGCAGTTGTCGGTGTCATGGCCCTTTGTTGTGTGAAAGTGACAGTAAAGGCTTAGGTTATAATGTGATGGTAGGGGATTGGGTAATGGTTTGGCTTCCAAGGGTTTTAAGAGCCCTTGCCTCTTCAATTTCTCTAGCACATTGGACAAGGGCCTTCCCAAGTTGGAAAACTGCCGGTTCCGGATAGCGGCAATCTCAGCAGAAATGGGCTTTGCTCCCGATGTTCCCCCAATGGGCCTCCTACTCAGACCATAGAATTTTCTGTTTTCCGCCTCTTCGTCTTCAATGTACATGGAGGTCATCCCTCAACTACCGAAAGTCTGTAATCATGGAGGTCATCCTCCTCAACTTGCTGTAAATGGAGGGCATGGTGCCCTTGATAATCATTTTAATCTGGTCCTTCTCTGAGGGCCTAGTCTGCATCTTCAATAACTGACCTCTCCACCGGTCCACATACTCCTTAAAACTCTCCTCCGCTTTCTGCTTAACATTCTCCAGATCACGGAGTGACAGATCGATCTCTAAGTCAGTGACATACTGCTTCAGGAAAGCATCGGCCAACTTCCTCCAATCTTCCTTCACTTTCTTCTCCAAATTGTGGTACCATACCATGGGAGCTCCTTCAAGCGACATTCCAAACATTTTCTGCACTTGGCGCTAAGATAAGCCAACTGAACTCATGACTGATACAAACTGTCGGAGATGCACCCTTGGATCCCCATTCCCGTTAAACTTAGCCATATCAGGCATCTTGAACTATGCCGGCAACTGTTCCTCGAAAGTCAGTGTGTCATAATCCAGCAAATCCTCATTCTTACCCCTCATCTTGCGGGTAACCGACTCAACCTGATCCCGAAGTTTCTGTAACTCTGTCTGAGACCCAGATACTCTGCCTGCTGCATACTCTGCCATATCATCATCAAAAGTGGGGATATCATCCCCCAACCCATTCGGAGGCTCCTCACGCCTCACATTCTCAGAAATTCCCCCAGCACGGGGCACAGCCATACCAGCCACAGCAGTAGTCAAAGCTTGCAACTGTTCAGTGACCTTGGCGAGACTGTTCTCTAACTGATCCATTCGGGATACCTCATTACCAGATTCACTCATGACTGTATTGTTCTTTTAATGAGCCTTGTCCCTTCTCTAACCCAAACGTATCTATGATGTCTTTTTGAGACATAGAGGGTGTTAACATGATATATGTATGCATGAGGTGCATGAGATGCATGTAACATATAAACATATTAAATCAATTAAAATTTTCAAACAAATCGGCCCGTTACCATTTTAGAATCTTTCGGGCTAATTATCACAGGAGTGAACCCATCCCAGTTTAAATGGCCCAACGAGTTCACATCTTATGACAAGGAGCCCAACTAAATCCAAATGGTAATGTTTCGAAAACAAGCACAAAGTGGCCCATCAACACTTAGACGCCTTTGGCCCAATAGTTATGAAATACGTTCTTGTCCCAGTTTAAATGGCCCAACAAGCCCATATCCCATGACAAATGGTCCAAATGGATCCAAACGACGATGTTCCCAAACACAAGCATAGAAAAAGATAATGCAAACATAACGTAATAATTTCTACATAATGGCCCATCAACATTTCAGAAGCTTCGGGCCTAATAGTCATAAGGTACGAACTCGCCCCAGTTTAAATGGCCCAGCAAGTCCGCATTTCTGACAATAGTCCAACTGCATCCAAATGAGGCGGTCCACAAGCACATATTCAAGGAAATAATTGTTACTTTAGCCAAACCGGTCTATGGGTGGGTTAGCAAGAGTATAGAAAAAGGCTCTCACCGGCGAAGGATGGCCCACAACTAGGTCTCCCCACTCAAGGGTTCGAGCAACCAAGTGAGCGCACCCTTTTTTATACACTAAGGTACGTGCCAATGAGCTATGGTGTGTGACGGACTGTCAAATGGATTTCCCGTTGTAGATTCCCCAGAGGGAAGGTGGAGCGAGGCTCACTTAAATACCCAAGCCTCTTAGGCTCTTGTCACTTGGTGTCAGGAATAAACAACGAGTCCTCCAAATTAGTCCATCACAATAGGCTACGAGTAGATGGCTATCTAGGTGCCTTCACAGTTTTTCCTTCTAGAAAGGTAGTGAATGAAGGAAGACACCAAACCATTACCTAGCCTAAAAATGCCTTTGATTAAACCCTCACTTTATCCACTATATACACGGTCAATTAAAACATAAATCCAAACATCACAAGATAATATTTCGGGGTCGAATCTCTATCCCCAGTGGAGTCGCCAGACTGTGGGACACAGAAACTGGATGACACATGCTGTCCCGGGCTCGCGGCCCGGTCGGGAGTACGGAGTAGCCACAGGGGACTAAACCGAAGAATAATGGAGTCGCCACCCGGTGTGAATCGGGAAAATGAGATTTAAGGCCGCACTCACCCCTCGCAAGGGAAGACCTCAAACCGTTGGGTTCGGAATGGTCCCTTACTCATGCCACTTGTGATGAAAGGATTTATGTAATAATTTAATCAGGCTTAAGTAGCACTTATTTCCAAGAGTATCAGCTTCTAATTCACATGTACAAAATAAAACTTACACATATATTTCACATCTAAGATTGCATGCTTGGAAGTACATCAAAGGAGCGACAAACATACAACTTCAATTGCATATTGTATTCAAGAAAACACAAGCACACATGCTAACCACACAAGCACACATGTGAGCACCTTCTCAAGAGGTACGTGGAATTGTATCCCAAGTACAGACCGTACTACCGTCCATTCGGAATCGGCTACAGAATTTATGTCTGGGTTTCCATCCGATATACCACAAGAAATAATACTCAAATGTTATCATGACATAGGTATATGAATTATAATACATTAAACACATTGTATTCATACATGTGGGGATAGCTACTAGGAAAACTATGTATGAAATCTGATGAAAATGACTCAGTTCAGTGGGTGCGCGTTCGCGTAGCGTTTGAAAACGCGTTCGAACGGTAAACAGAAGGTTCGCGTTCATGTAGCGTTCGAGAACGCGTTCGAACGGAACCAGACCTGATGCATGATAAGACTAAGAAAGTGCGTGTACGTTCGCGTAGCGTTCGAGAACGCGTTCGAATGGTAAACAGAAGGTTCGTGTTCATATAGCGTTCGATAACGCGTTCGAACGAAACCAGACCTGATGCATAATGAGACTAAGAAAGTGCGTGTGCGTTCGCGTAGAGTTCGAGAACGCGTTCGAAGGGTAAATAGAAGGTTCATGTTCGTGTAGCGTTCGAGAACGCGTTTGAATGGAACCAGACCTGACGCATGCAACACAAAGAATAAAGACAATAATGTCAAGCTCAGTATGTCCGATTAAACGTATCTTTCATTCAACCGAACACACATCAACCTGCGCGGCAAAGCATCGTGGTAAAGGGCTTTAAACCCTCCCCATATGGGATCTTTCATTGCACTTACTAAGCCCATGCGCTCGATTGAATCACGCATACAAAGAATTAAAAAACAATAATATCAGACTTAGTATGCCCGATTGAACGTATCTTGCATTCAACCGAACACACATCAACCGGCACGGCAAAGCATCGTGGTAAAGGGCTTTAACCCCTCCCCATAGGGGATCTTTCATTGCACTTACTAAGCCCATGCGCTCGATTGAATCATGCATACAAAGAATTAAAAGCAATAATATCAAACTTAGTATGCCCGATTGAACGTATCTTGCATTCAACCGAACACACGTCAACCGGCGCGGCAAAGCATCGTGGTAAAGGGCTTTAACCCCTCCCCATAGGGGATCTTTCATTGCACTTACTAAGCCCATGCGCTCGATTGAATCATGCATACAAAGAATTAAAATCAATAATATCAAACTTAGTATGCCCGATTGAACGTATCTTGCATTCAACCGAACACACGTCAACCGGCGCGGCAAAGCATCGTGGTAAAGGGCTTTAACCCCTCCCCGTAGGGGATCTTTCATTCCACTTACTAAGCCCATGCGCTCGATTGAATCACGCATACAAAGAATTAAAAAACAATAATATCAAACGTAGTATGCCCGATTAAACATATCTTGCATTCAACCGAACACACATCAACCGGCGCGGCGAAGCATCGTGGTAAAGGGCTTTAACCCCTCCCCATAGGGGATCTTTCATTCCACTTACTAAGCCCATGCGCTCGATCGAATCATACATAAATAAGCAACATGCAGAATTCAAGTGACGAAAAATAAATAAATAAATCAAAGCAACATGAAACAAAAGAAGGTGTTATTTACTCAAGCGGTATGTGGAGTTGTATCCCAAGTACAGACTGCACTACCGTCCATTCGGATTCGGCTACGGAATTTATATCTGGGTTTCCATCCTATATACCGCAAGAGACGACACTCTTTCATTCATCCAATACCCACAAACACGCATCATACACACACAAGATTCAACAAATAATTAAAATACAGTTAAAATAAATAACAAAAATCAAATAAAGATGAGTGTGGAAAGTACCCCCAGGTCTAACCTTTTTTCCAACTTTCAGGCTTGCGTCTCACGGACGTCGGAAAGGGTACAGCTCCTCAACTTCTCCGGTTCACTGGTTTAACGCCCTACCTCACTGTTTTTCTGTTTTGCTTGCCATTCGGTCTCCGTTCTGCTGCTGTTCGGTCTCCATTCTGCTGCTGTTCGGTCTCTTCTTTGCTACTCACTGTTCAGGTCACCTGTTTTGACGTTTCAACGAACTGTTTCGAGTGTTTTTCGTGGTTTTTTTTTAGTGTAGTTTTGTGTGGTTATTTCAAGGATTATAAGTGCAGTTTATGTTACTGTTTTAAGGGATTTTAGGGACTGATTTGGGAGTGGTTTGGGCTGCTGTCCAGGCATGTTTCAAGGGGCTGTTTGGGGTATGTTTGGGATGTTGTTTGGAGGTATATTTTCGGTTATGGAGGACTGCTGTATGGGGGAGATTTTCGGTGATGGGTAGAGGTTTAGGAGGGTGCTGTTTTCGGTTATGGAGTGGAGGAGATGAGGGGAATGGTTTGTGTTCTTCCTGTTGCTATTACCGTGAGTGGCTAAGGTTCTTTGTGTAGTGATTTTTGTGTGAGTTATCTGTATGAGCTAGAGGATGCATGTCTTGGTTAGGGGTTGTTTATATAGAGAAGGGCTAGGGTTTCACCTTGTCTCACAAGGAAGGGATTTTGGCATTAAAGAGAGATATGATTTGGTGTTAGACAAGGAAAGCAAGGGATTTGATGGGGAATAAAATTTGGCTAGATTAGGAATGCAAAATATTTAATTTGTTATGATTGATTTTAATTAGGCATGACATCTTTTTAATTTAGTATGTGATTTTATTGGTTAGGAAGTTAATATATTTGATTTATCTTTATTAGGTATGATTATATTTTATGTTTTATTTAATTGGTAAATGGTTTAAATATTTTATTTAATATTTAATTTAATTTCCCATGTGTTTTAAATGTGTTTTATTAATTGGGATGTGTTTTATGGGCTTTGGGGGCTAATTGGGCTGGGGTGCGAGGCTAGCAGCAAAACCAGAAACACCGACGCCGTTCGAACGCTAATTAGAACGCTACACGAACGTCCACAATCTGCCTGACGTTCGAACGAAGTAACGAACGCAGCACTAACGAAGACAGTGAACTTGTGAAATGTACTTGATGACGTACTTATTCTGAATTTCCCCTTCCGACCTCTGTTTCCCGCAATATCCTTAGCTAAAAAGGTAGTGCCTCCAATTGAGACTCATCATCGGGTTTCACATGCGAAAATGCGATGCCTACAGCTAGTATTACACTTGTGCGCATTATAGAAGTTTAACGGCATAGTTCTTATATATTTGGGTATTGGATACTCTTGCAAGTGTAGTATGAGGTTCTGTTTACCGATTGTACGGAAACAGCTTCGCTCTGGATAAACCCCTCAGAATCTCATTGGTAGTATGACTATGTGTCTATGGGAGTCTGAATCAGGGTAGGTGTATTTGGTCTTAACCTGAGACTTGCATCGCTAATACTTGCAACAATCAGTATACTTTGGTTTTGGCCGTTCGGGGCTTTAACAGGTTTTGTGAACGCCTCTTCTGGGTATACTGAGAATCGTAGTGTATTGGGTGTGATGTCAAGATAGAAGTTTCACTTCAGTCATATGGAGATGATGATCACACAGGGATACAGAACTGATACTCTAAAGTGTTGCAACCATCAGGGAAGTATGACTAGGTCATGACTTTCCGATTAAAGAGAGTAGTTGCTTGTGATCTGATATATGCTTCGTACGGGGAGACAGAACTCCAGCCCTAGGCCAATCATGTGACATCTGATATTGGATAGTAATACGCAATACTATGTATACTATGCCTAATATAGATTATATATTCCGTAGAAGAATATTTCTGGAGAATTGGGTAGGCACGGTGCTTTGCTAGAAGCCAACCATGTCTTGTAAATCAGTGAGAACGTGGTACTAGGTACACACATATTCGGATAGTCCGATGATCAAATTTACTGCCAACATATCCAGAGATCTCTTGGGTCGCATCCCAAAGATTCACCGATGACATTTGACTCGAACAGAATTGATCTGGGATTAATTACGGCAATAATTTATCAGGGATAAAATTCGAATAGAAGAGAGAATACGATTGATTTGGAATTAATCGATTAATAATATATTGGATATATTAATTGAAATTGGATTTCAAAGCGGAATCAAAATTGGATTTTAATTCGGGGGAATGAATTAATTTGGAATTAATTCGTATGCGACTTTCGTAATAATTTTGCTAGGCATTATTATTTAATTAAATTGGATTTAATTACGTCGCAACAGAAAATTTGTTTAATCAGATTGAACGAATATGAGCCCGAAGTGTGTAGTCTCATCCAACTTGAATTTTGAATTTAAGTGTGGGACCCACCAACTTACATCACTTGTCATTCAAGTAGATGGAAGTGGTTGAGAGTAATTATGGTAACTTACACAACACACTTTGCTTTTTCTTTTTGAAATATATACACATTTTTGGGAGTGGAATTTTGATAATTAAGTTTAGAAAAACCAAATATCAAAAATTATCTCTCTCTCTCCATTCTCCTTGGCTGAAATGGCCCTACTTTTCTTTGGCCGAAATGGCATTGTCTTGGCCGAATGGCCTTGTTTAACCAAGGCCGAATGGACTCTTCTCTCCTGGCCGAATTGTTGCTTCTCTTGGAGGGAAAAATTCTGCTTCTTTTGTTCAAGCTAGCACTTAAAGGAGTCAAAGGAAGGTGATAAGGATACTCACCCTTGAGTTGGAATCCATCTTCAAAGCTTAGAGCTTCACCACATCCATGGAATTTTTGAAAGTCAAAGCCAATCAATGTAAGTTTTTTCCGCAAACTTCTTGATTATTTCACACACGAATTACGCTTAGAGATCCCATGGCATGTGTAGGACACGAAAATTTTTACCATTCTATAGTGTTATGACCACTCTTGTAACACCTAGAATTGTTCTTGGGTGCTTCATGTGTGGTGACTTTGATTGGTGTTGTGTATTAATTGGATTAATCTTGAAAATTGGATTTAAAGCATGAAATTTGGTAATTTCGGTTTCTGGATCAGTTCTGGTAAAACTGGAAATTTTGTGATGAATTTGATGTCATATGAATGTATTGGATGTGTTTTGGGAGTTGGAACAATTATAGGAAAGTGTTTCGGAGTTGAAATAAGCGAAAACGGCGAAAAATGACGTTACCGGGTGACTTTTGAGCCAATCGGGTGACGGCTGTTCAAACAGTGAGTTTGTCACTGTTCAGGCAGTCCATGAACTGCCCTAACACTATTGGGGCTGACCTGGTCAGTCTCCATAAGTGTTGGGTGTTCGGTTCGGTCAAAAACATGTTTTGCGTCATTTTATGGAAAAACATTTTCATAAAAGTTTCGCGACTTTTCTTTTATATTTATGTCGCTATTTGATATCAAATAAATATATTCAGGTGAAATATGAATAAATTATTCATATTAGATATTGAATAATTTATTCGGTAATTTGAAAAGTTTTAAATTACAATTTCGCCCGAATCGCACTTCCGCTGCGCCCTTCGCCCAAAACCCCAACACTGGATGCATGTTTCTTGGTCCTTCTTGTCAATACGGTTTATGGATAACTTTCTACGGCTGCATCCGAGATCGTGCAAAAGCAGTGAGGGAGTAGTTGATAGAATTTTATCCATGCCGGTTGTATATTGATACTAGACAAATTCAAGTGAAAGTGGAAATCCTGAACGTGCCAAAGCTGTCAGGACTACATCAGTAGCTTGAGTTTGTCATTGACAAGTGAAGCCTTGATACGCCTCATTGTGAACGTGCCAAAGATGTCATAACGAGAAACGGTCAGAACCAAAATAAGGAGTCACTGGTGAGTGACTGACAATGAGTTGTCTTCCTAATGAATATACGTAGGCGAGATCGTGTCAAAGCTGTGAGTCGAAACATATTCACGGGATCATACTCTCACTATGGAATTTGATTTAATTATTGAATTCCCATTCTCCGTTGGGGATTACGGTATTACGTAAAGTAGTGGGAGACACTGCTGGGTTAAAAATCCATAACTAAAGTAGTGTGTAATTTTATGGAATTTGCTGCTTTTGTTTTCCTTTATTCTATATTGGTTATAGAATTATACTTCTAATCCACTGCATAGCATATTAATTGAATATGTTTTCTAACTTTACTTATGGTTGCATTTTTCTAGAATAGGTTCTAGAATGACAATAGACTTAGATATTGTTAGATTAGTTCAAACCATTGGGAACTGTTGTTCCGATTTTCTTGAAAAATCAAGATGGTTAGTGTCTTAGTTACTAAGTCACGATTAGTAATCTAAATAGATATCTGTTTTGGATATAGTTATATAGTAAGAATAGTTTCTTGTGCATTAAGATTTGACACGAATCAATTCATGTCTCGAGATTCTTGACTGGCATTAGGAAAACCCCATTAGTATTTGTTTATCTTATAATGACGTTTCTTGGCTTTAGTGACTTTTAGAAGTCATGTGTATGACACAGTTTGCTAATCAATCATTTGCAATTGTTGTGAATAATTGAACGCAAATTATAAAGCTTAAGAAATGAGATGTGTAAAGTTGAGTATAGAGAATATTGATTCTCACAATACGACAACTATAGGTATTGGATACTAGATCTCCCGTCTAGTTATTTACAATAATATTTAATAATTATTTTGATATTTGATATCAGAACTTGCGACTATTGGATAGTTACTTTTTCTTTATAAACAATTGTTAAATATTTTAATATGACTAGTAGTGTCATTAATGAAAAGATAAACATTAAGAAAATATTCGGGTAACTAAATAACTTAGAACAGTGCTTTATGAGTTTTTTATCACATAAGCATTAGATGCTTGTTCCTTATGGTAAATGATGGTCTGATATGAGATCACACCATGTATCCTTATCCATTTAATGAATATTGTATTCAGTATGTGATTAAATCTCATTTAACCAATGATTGTCATTGGACCACATATTTATTAAACTAATACATTGGATGTATGTAATTTAATGAATTAGAAATTGCCTTAGATAGTTTTCTTCACTCGTAACTTAGTTAATGATTTGTCATGACTTAGTTACATGTTTCTAATAGAGAACATATTGAACGTCTTGAATTGTTCGAGAACTTTCAATATGTTTCTGATGAAACACATATAGAATATTTTGAATGGTTCAAAGATATTCTATTTGTAGTGTTGAAAACTATATCTTCAAAATTCATTGTGAATCTTTGAATTGTTCAAAGATGTTTGATATGATCAAACACATGAATTTAAGGCAATTAGTTCTAAAGTTATTTAATGAATGTGATTCTTACTCAATATTAAACTTTCACGATTCCATCTTGATGGAATTGGTCAATGGGACTAATTGAATCTTATATGATTTGATTCGTTGATATTGAGTGTTACCGAATTAGTTTTCAATACTCTTGGGGTTATGCTCCAGCAAGACTAATTCATCTATTTAATTATTGTCATATTAGTTTCTACAATTACATATATGATATGTATAGTAGAAAATTTGAATCTTGAAAAGTTTGAGATTTGAATCTTTCTTTTGTATAATGGTTATATAATTGCAAGTACTTACGCCTCGGAGGTACAAGTAAAGTTTATCATTTATTCTATTTAATATAATATTGTATTCTATTTGTTTCTACGATCCCGAGTAATAAATTATTTATTACTTGGTGTGTAACATTGGATGTTGACAATTGTAGAAAAGACTTGACTTATTAAAGTCAAATGTGAGAGTGATAAACTAAAATGGAATTACATAATTAATAAGATGAAATGACCTTAAGTCATCTTCCATATAAGTTCAATAGGATATCAAAATCATTTACAAAGTATTTGATACTTAATGATTTTGTTTTTTCTTATCGAAGAAAATTATCCTATAACTTTATAGTGAGAGCGATATTGATATCAATTTCGAAAATTACTATTGAAACCATAGATTTGAAATTTTCATAGTTACTACGATCAAGTTTTGAACTTGTTGAATTTCATTATGAATTGTTCATAAAATGTCCAAATTGTTTTGCGCAGCAAAAGCAAATTGAGCTTATTAAAGGTTTGACCTTTATAGATATGACTGGAAAATTTACAACTACTCAATGATCTGTTATAGATTCTGAGGAAACTTGTCTCTAGTCGCACGAATTGAACAATTAAGAATTTGTTGGTTAATGTGATATTGAACTATTAATTTTGGCTAAAGAAATGTAAGTGGTGTTTGATGAGTGGTATTTATATCACTATTTCCCACTCATTTAACTAATATTTTGTATAGTTTCTTCTTTGGGTTTGATGACGTTTTGATGTGTTTTATTGTTATTTTGCAGATAAATAAAGTTTGGACAGCACTGGAGGCAATTTGGGGCAAAACCGGACAAAAATGCGTCAACAGGGATATTTTGGTCTTCTGCGCGTCGCGACGCTGGAGCACTGCGCGCCGCGACGCCCAGCGTGTGCCGGTTCTGCTAAAATGCGCCATGGTCAACGGGTCAACAATTTGAAAAGTTTGACTTTGCTAAAATGCGCCGTGCCACGTGTCACCATCACATCCGATCTGCTAACGTGCGCCGTGCCACGTGTCAACATCATATGCTGCCGACACTCTGACATGACACGTGTCGCCTCGTCATCAGCCATGTCATCGGTCAACGAGTCAACATTGCCACGTGTCATGCCACGTCATCAGACACGTCAGCAAGTCAACCGAGTCAACATGCCACGTCAGCCTCAGCCAATCAGAACTTGACACGTGTCGCCACGTGTCGCCATCCCATTGTGCCGACAGTTGTACAGTCAGCCGCCACGCCACGTCAGCGCCACGTCATCGCCACGTCGCCTCCGCGTCAGCATGACGTCATCACAATAATTGAGAATTAGCCGCCTTGACACGTGTCGCTTGCACAGTCAGCCGCCTTGCTACGTGTCGCCGTCTCATTGTGCCACGTCGACAAATGAGCGTCGCGACGCGCAACGCCTTAGCGTCGCGACGCGCGACAGTGCCCGAACAGTGAAAATTATTTTTGCTATAAATAGGCCGCGAATTTTCAGTTTTTAGTGTACCTTTCTCTCACTTCTTCTATGTAATTAGGAAGTTTTCTCTCTCTAAAATTTCTTTTAATTTATTTTTTGTAATTTTAATTACGTTCTGTAATAATAATATTTACTTTCTTTATTTTACAGTTTTTACTATTCACTATGCGGAGGTAACTTCCCTATGCTAGGGTGAAAGGTAATTATTTTACTATTGCTATTTAGATTAATCTCCCTTAAAAATAATATATTTACTATTTAAAATTCTGATTAATAAAGGAATACCGCTATATTGGTCGGTTGGTAATTTAATTTTAATCTGGTTTAAACCTGACTAATCAAGGAATACCGCTATATTGGTCGGTTGGTAAATTTATTTTCTGTTGTTGGTTTGAACCTGATTAATAAAGGAATACCGCTATATTGGTCGGTTGGTAAATTTATTTGGTATACCGCCTTTATGGCTGGATTATGGACAAATATTACCACCTATATGGCTGGTTGGACTTAATTTGACTTAATCAGGATACCGCCAGATTGGTCGGTTGGTAAAATATTATCACAAGTTTATATATTATTTTATGGGAGATATCTAAATTAGTAGTAGTAAAAGTAATTCCTTTTGCCTTAGCATTTTTATTTCATTTGTAATTTACTTTTTAGCATTTTAATTCACAACAATACTTTTCAGCATTTTCATTTTATGTCTTTTAAGTTTTTACTAGCCCTAGCTATGTGTCATAACTAAGTTAGTAATCTAGGGTTGTGATGAAATCCAATATCACCGGTTTATAAGGGTTAAATTATAATTTGGGTAATATAAAGATTT